>JAJOOE010000559.1:0-56143 GCA_036250405.1 Solanum raphanifolium | reverse complement strand
CAGCTGCGCAAGCCAAAAGTGCCACACTAGATGGGGAGTTAGCGGCTAAGATGGAAAGATACGCTATCATGAACGAGGACACGGTTGCTATGCGTAAGAAACATGATGTCTTCAACAATGATATAACCATGAGGCTTCTGAAAATACGCGGAAAATGTTATTTCTTCAGTCAAGAAGCCAATAGTGGCCCCGAAGACACTCACCTTAGAGCTACTGAAGAAGATACTGGGGAGGAAATTGTCTATAGACCTCCTCTCCTGGGACGGTGGAAAGAAGGGAATGAGAAAATCACCCTCGAAGCATATTAGTTTACCCCCCGTGACTAATGCAGCATTTAGAAGAAGATGTTTTGATAAAGGCACCACATATCTTTTAGGAGCTTTATTGCATGTATTCCTTTCACTTTCCTTGTAATCAATCAAATGAATGAACGAAAATGAAAATTTCCTTTGTATTCAAACTACGTAGGGCCTAAATTCTCCTTTGGAGATACGTAGGCAGCCTTTCAAGGCCCGGCCCCTATCTTTTTAAAATCTTTTTTTCCCCCTTTCATTCTACAAGGAAACATTGAATTCACATCAACAGATGCTGAGAGATGCAGCAAGAAAACCTTAGCTCAACGCAATTAACCTTTCTAAGTCACTAGCCTCAAAATAAAACGAGCAAATTCCTGCTTGTTCAAAAAAATCAGTCCCCATTACTCGTGGGTTAACATGTTCTCAAACGAAGCAACTCTTATGTGTTTTTATGCCCTCTATGTGATATTTTGCATTATTTGTCCTAAATCAAATCTAACAAATTTGCCTTTGAGTTGTTTTCTTCTACAGGTAGTTAGAACTGATCTGTGTTGATAAACTGGCTGAACACCCCTATTTTACAAGATCAAAAGGCCCTACAGATTCCTTCCCCAGTAAAAGTTCTCGGAAGGGAAAAGCAGCCATGAGTGATAACAATGAAGAGATCGGCCTTACCGATGTTGTCGTGGCTCAGCCCGTCATTGCTGATCAAAACGAGCTAATCATGCAGTTGATGCAACAGATCACCGAGATAAGGGTCGAAATGCAGAGAAGGCAAGATTTGCCTATTCCGGGTTTTGTTGTCAATGCTCAATCAGACAGATGGCCGCCACTTCACTTTCCTCCTTCGAACGCAGAACAGGCTCAAAATCCAACCCCTAGTCCTACTCATAACCCCTCAATCATCAACCTAACCGCCCAAAATCCCCATTATACCTCTGCCTCTTATAAGACACCACCCCATCCTCAAAATACCAACCTCCAAGTGCCACTTCCTCCCCAAAATGCTAACCTCCAAACTTGTCCACCCCCTCAAAACCAAAACGTTAACAACCCGCAAGCTTTCCTCTGTCACTAAATTCAACATACCAACCCCTATACCTTCCCTCAAAACTACCAAACCACTCAAAATGCCCAAAGTCCCTCCATTACTCCACCTCAACCTCAAAAAGCCACTTTCCAAATGCTAATCCCCAATGAGCATGACGCCAATGGTTTTAAGCTCGACCACTATGAGGAGCGACAGAGAGAGTGGACATCGAAAGGAGAGGCCACCAAGCTGGATATGAAGGAAGAGATCCGAAAAGCCATGAAATAATTGTAGTGTATTCATGAAGTCGCTGGTTTGAGTTATGAGGACTTATGCATTCATTCGAATTTGGACCTCCCGGAAGGGTTCAAGGTGCCAAAGTTCGACGTTTTCGGAGGAATAAGGAACCCCTTAGCTCACCTGAGGGACTACTGTGACCAGCTCCTGGGATTTGGAAGAGATGAAGCTTTACTAATGTGGCTTTTTAGTCGAAGTTTGAGTGGAGAGGCTCTGGAATGGTTTACATCGCATGAAACAAGACAGTGGCCTAGATGGAATGCTCTAGCTAAGGACTTCATCGAACGATTCGCTTATGATGTAGAGATCGTTCCTGATATTTATTCCTTGGAAAAAAATGAAGCAGAAATCAAATGAAAGTTAAAGAGAATTTGCATACAGATGGAGAAAGGAGGCTGTTAGAGTTCGGCCCCATATGGATTAAGAATCGGGAAGATTGCCCATGTTAATGCCTCGCCCGGATCCTCGGGTTTGTTGAAGAACAAAAGAGAAAATGTGTCTTCTATCTCTTATGAGGGGAAGAAGACCCCAAGGAAATCCTTATCATACCAAGGTCATTCTCAACCTTCAAAGAGTTCGTACCCAGCTTATTATGCACAGGCTGATTACCAAAATACCCCTCCCACCAGTTATCAAAATACCCCTTCTCTAAGTTATCAAAATACCCCCCTTCCTAGCTACCAAACTCCCCCTCCTATCTACCAAACTCCCCCTCCAGTTTACCAAACTCCACCTCATCACTACCGGAACGTCCCCCTTAACTGTGCCAACGTGCAGACAAATTACCAAACGCCTACCCCATTGTACCAAACCCTAGCTCCACTTTACCAAAATACCCCCGAACTACCAAGCTCCACAACCAAATTATCAAACTAATCCATACCCAAGATATCAAGCCGCCCGTCCAAGACTGTATCAACCTGAAGCATAAGATCCAAGACCTGATTGACCAGAACGTGGTCTCTATTCAGACAGTCGCACCCAATGTCAACAGTAATCCTTTGCCAAATCATGGAGGCATCACTCTCAATATGATAGAGACAGATGATGATTGGTGTGTGACAAAGGCAATAGTTCTGATTGCTCCTGATGAACTGGAAAGGGTTGTAGCTTCGTTGAGCATTAGATAGAAGAAAGAGTTTGTGATTCTGACACCCAAGAAGGTTGTTGCTTTGGTGCCGATAGAAACTTTTGCCCGACCAAAGTTTATGATTGAAACGGCTGACCCAGGGTGTGCAGAAGAAGGACCAAACAAAAAGGCCGATCAGTGAAGCCGAGGTCGAGGAGTTTTGGAGAAAAATGCAGCCGAAAAAGTTTTCAATTGAGAAGCATTTGGAGAAGACACCGGCTCAGATCTCTGTGTGGGCCTTATTGATGAATTCGCAGTTGCATAGGCAGGCTCTGATAAGGGATTTGGATGAGACTTATGTGCCCGTGAGAACACATAGCGACAATCTAGCAGCCACGATAAACCAGGTTATTCGAGGACATCAAATCAGTTTTTGTGACGAAGAGCTGCCCTTTGAAGGATGGATGCACAACAAAGCTCTGCACGTCACCACTATGTGTTGAGACAAGATAATAAATTGTGTCTTGATCGATGACGGATCCGGTCTTAATACTTGCCCACTTTCGACTTTGAGGCAGCTAAAATTCGATATGGGAAAGTTTCACCAGAATCAAGTCAATGTGACAGCTTTTAATGGAGTGCAAAGAGACACATTAGGTGCGCTAAACTTGGATATTCAGGTAGGTCTTGCAGAATTCAACGTGGAGTTCCAGGTGTTGGACATCAACACCAGTTACAATTTGCTTCTAGGAAGACCGTTTATCCATATGGCTGGGGTTGTGCCATCTACCCTTCATTAACTAATGAAATTTGTTTGGAAGGACTAGGAATTGGTCATTTATGGTGAAGGGAGTCATTCAAATAGGTATGCCCTGAACATGTGGCTGAAGAGTTTCGACAATTTGAGAATCAACACAAGCCAAATTTGGAAGAAACTGAGACTGTGAATCTCAGAGATGAGGAATGTGTCAAGGAAGTCAGAATCAGTGTACATCTGACCAAAGCTCAAAGAAGGGACTTAGTTCATTTGCTTAGAGAATACACTGATGTATTTTCCTGGTCTTAAAGAGATATGTCTGGGCTGAGTACGAATATGGTGTCCCACAAGTTGTCGATTAGTCCAGATTTTAGTCCAGTAAAACAAAAGACTCAGAAATTCATGCCTGAGTTGAGTTTAAAGATCAAAGAGGGGATTACCAAACAGATCGAGTCTCAAGTAGGGGAAGTGACGCAATATCCAACTTGGTTAGCTAACATTGTTCCGATTGCCAAGAAAGATGGAAAGATCAAAATTAGTGTTGACTACAGAGATCCCAACAAAGCAAGTCCGAAAGATAATTTTCCATTGCCAAACATTAAAATTCTCATTGATAACTGCGCTAAGCATGAGATGTAGTCATTTGTGGATTGTTATGCGGGTTACGTTCAGATCCTGATGGAGAAGAAGATGTAGAAAAGACAATTTTCATTACGCCTTGGGGCGTATATCATTATCGGGTGATGTCATTTGGTCTCAAAAATGTCGGTGCCACTTACATGAGGGCTATGACGACCATTTTTCACAATATGATTCACAAAGAAATCGAGGTGTACATAGATGAAGTCATAATCAAATCCCGCGAGAGTTCAGATCACTTGACTCATTTGAGAAAGTTCTTTGATCTCCTGTGTCGATAAAATTTGAAGTTAAATCCTGCCAAATATGCTTTTGGAGTGCCAGCCGGTAAGCTATTGGGATTTATAGTCAGTATGAGGGGCATTGAGCTTGACCCTTCCAAGATCAAAGCGATCCAAGAGTTACCTCCCCCGAAGACTAAGAAAGAGGTGATGAGTTTTCTGGGAAGGTTGAATTACATTAGTCGATTTATAGCTCTGTCCACCGTGGTGTGTGAGCCAATCTTCAAGTTGTTGAAAAAAGATGATTTGACCAAGTGGAACGGAGAATGTCAAACTGCTTTTGACGCTATCAAGAACTATTTGTCCAATCCACCGGTGTTGGTTCCTCCGCGAGAAGGGAGTCCGTTGTTGTTGTATTTATCAGTCTCGAATAATGCATTCGGATGCGTTCTTGGTCAACATGATGAAACCGAGAAGAAGGAGCGAGCCATCTATTACCTGAGCAAGAAATTCATTCCATATGAGGCTCGTTACACTGTTTTAGAGAGAATATATTGTGCTTTGACCTGGATTGCTCAGAAATTGAGACATTATTTTTCTTCTTATACCACATACCTTATTTCCATAATGGACCCGTTGAAGTATATTTTCCAGAAAACAATGTCGACCGGGAAGTTGGCTAAATGTCAAATGTTTTTGAGCGAGTTTGATATTGTGTATGTGACCCAGAAGGCGATAAAAGCACAAGCCTAGGCTGATCACCTCGCAGAGAATCCAATTGATGAAGAGTATGAACCGCTCAAGACTTATTTTCCCGATGAGGAATTTTCATTTGTAGGTGAAGATATTTCTGAGGCATACCCCGGTTGGAGAGTATTCTTTGATGGAGCGGCAAACCACCAAGGGAAAGGTATCGGAGCGGTCTTAGTGTCAGAATTCGGTCAACACTACCCTATGGCAGCTAAACTACGATTTAATTGCACAAACAACATGGCGGAATACGAAGCTTGTATCCTCGGGTTAAAGATGGCCATCAACATGGATGTCCATGAGATTCTAGTTATTGGAGATTCAGATTTGTTGATTCATCAAGTTCAAGGAGAATGGGTCGTGAAGAACCCAAAGATCACACCGTATGTGCAGTATATACAAAAGTGTGCAAGAGATTTTACAAGATTGAATTCAGGCACACTCCCAGGAGACATAATGAGTTAGCCGATGCTCTTGCCACTATCACATCAATGATTAAGCATCCAGATACAAGTTATATTGATCCTTTAGATATAGAGGTAAAAGAGCAGCATGTCCATTGTTCACATGTTGAAGCGAAACCAGATGGTTTGCCTTGGTATTTTGACATCAAGAGGTATTTAGAGACCGGGACTTATCCCAAGAATGCAACGTTCAACCAGAAGAAGTCGATACGCCGTATGACCCTCAATTTATTTGCAAGTGGGGAAATTCTTTATAGGAGGACTCCAGATTTAGGTCTTCTCAGATGTGTTTATGCTAGTGAAGCTGCGAAGCTTCTGGAACAGATACATGTCGGAGTTTGTGGTACCCACATGAATGGACTCACTTAGGCGAGGAAGATCCTTCGCGCCGGTTATTTTTGGATGACTATGGAGCATGATTGCTGCAAGTTTGTGCAGAAATGTCATAAATGTCGAGTGCATGGTGATTAGATTCGAGTCCCGCCTCATGAACTCAATGAAATGAGTTCACCTTGACCATTTGTAGCTTGGGGCATGGATGTCATTGGTCGAATAGAGTTAGCCGCCTCTAACGGACACAAATTCATTTTGGTTGCTATTGACTACTTCACCAAGTGGGTAGAAGCGGCTTCGTATAAGTCGGTGACCAAGAAAGTTGTAGCTGATTTTGTTAACAACAATTTGATATGCATGTTTGGAGTACCAGAATCCATCATTACTGATAATGGAGCGAATCTTAACAGCCACTTCATAAGAGAGATATGTGAACAATTCAAGATTACTCACCGGAACTCAACCGCCTATCGTCCCCAAATGAATGGAGCTGTAGAAGCCGCCAACAAGAACATAAAGAAGATTTTGAGGAAAATGATTGATAATAGCAGAGGTTGGCATGAGATGCTGCCGTATGCTTTGTTGGCTTACAGAACGATTGTCAGAACATCAGTTGGAGCTACTCCATATTTGCTAGTATATGGAACATAAGCAGTTATACCTGCAGAGGTTGAAATAACTTCGTTGAGAATCATCCAAGAAGCTGAATTGAGTCATGTTGAATGGGTTCGCAAACGGATTGATCAGTTAACATTGATTGATGAAAAGAGAATGGTTGTTGTTTGTCATAGACAACTGTATCGACAGAGAATGATTCGTCATTTCCATAAGAAAGTAAGAGCCAGGATATTTGAAATAGGCCAGTTGGTTCTCAAACGCATTTTCCCTCATCAGGATGAGTACAAGGGGAAATTTGCACCAAATTGGCAAGGACCCTATATGGTTCGCAAAGTGTTATCTGGAAGTGCCTTAGTCCTGTCAAAGATGGATGGAACCGAATGACCCAAACCGATCAACTCAGATGCTGTCAAGAGATACTATGTGTGAAACTTCAGTTTGTATTTCTGTTATTTATTTGTAATCGTTCTACTTGCTTGTAATTGCATTGTTTAGAATCTATCCCTATGCAATGAATTACGTCTGACCTGAGTTCTCAAGAATGAGATACGTAGGCGGCCTATGTCGGCCTCGGTCACTCCTTTATCCTCTTTTAATGTTTCATTTTGTACTTGAACTACGTTAGACCTAAATTCTCAAGAATGAGATACGTAAGCGGCCTTTGTCGGCCTCGGTTGGTTTATTTGTAATTTTCTTATTTTTATTAATCCTCGAGAGGGGGAACTATGTTTGACTTGATTCCTGCCTCAACGGGATACGTAGGCACCACAACGGCTCGGTCATATTTCCCGTAAGATTTCTATTTCTCTTTACAATAGAAACTGGGACAAAAAATTCTCGAGAAGAAGATTTTCTCCAACAAGTCAAGACTGAAGATACTTTGAAATTTGCAACTGGATAGAATTTTTTAGAGGATCTCAAAAATTTCGTGATTTGCTCACCAATTGTTAAAGATAAGCCAAGACAGCTAACTGTGACATAAATTTTTGAGGATGACCTCAAAAATTCCAATAGGATTTATTGGCAGTTTAGAGCAACTTTGAAGACTTCCCAACAAGTAATTAGATAGATCTCGAAACATTCAACTCCAAATAGCGTTCATCAAGCTTGACGTGACATGACTCTTGGCAGTGACCTTTTCCAAACATTACTTTTGAAAATCTATTTTTCTTAAAAAACTTTTCCCTCATGTTCCAATTATTTTTGCATAAAAATGATTTTGTCTTATCTATTTAGAAGCGGAAAATCGGATAAATCAACCGGAGATAGCAAGACAAGGAGCAGACAACCGAAGAGATCAACACAGATCAATTCATTTTTTTTAAACTAACAATTTTTCTGTGGATGCAGGTCTATAGGTTTGCCTCAAAATCAGCATGTTCTTCCATTAAATGAATATGGAGAAGCCAAAGGGTAATGAGCTCCCCAAAATTGACAATTTTTTTGTGGATGCAGGAAATATTTTATGTTGCTTACATCAAAGATTTTTGAATATGAATAACATTATTTCATTCAATTCCCAATAAGGCGAAGCCCATAATGAACGTACAACTATAACCAAAGATGGAACAAATGAAAACCACGAAGAGAGCAATATTATTATTTCCCAGCAACTAGAGATATTGGAAGACGTTTATATACGTTATATTATCAGATATGATAATATTCCTACCCTGAGGTTATTTATATTGTATTGTCGAATGAGACGATACAACCACCTGGAGAGTCATTTGTACCGTATTGTCAAATAAGATGATAACACTACTTCGAGAGTCATTTTTATCTATATTATCGATTGAGACAATACCGCCATCTAAAAGATACCCAGAAGATCACATACGTTGCTCGGTGAAGCATCATCTTCGTTCGGTACTAGGGATGACATCATCCGAAAAGGATTCATGCATCGTGGAAAAGATCCATGCATAGCGAGAGAAGGAAGTCATGCATCGCGGGAAAGAAGTCATGCATTGCGGGAAAAAATCCATTCATCGCGGAAAAGATCCATACATAACGAGATAAAGAATTTATGCATAGCAAGAGAATAAGGTCATGCATAGCAAGAGAAGGAAATCATGCATTGCAAGAGAAGAAAAACATGCATAGCAAGAGAAGAATCATGCATCGCAGGAAAAGAAAGCCATGCATCGCAAGAGAATGATTCGTGCATCGCAGGAGAAGGAAGCCATGCATCGCAAGAAAAAGATTCATGCATCGTGGGAAAAAGATTGATACATCGCGAGAAAAGAAACCAATGCATTGCAAGAGAAGATTCATGCATCGCGGGAAAAAGATTCATGCATCGCGGGAAAGGAATTCATACATCGCAAGAGAAGGATTCATGAATAGCAAGAAAAGGAGTTATGCTTCGCAAGAGAAAGATTTACCCATCACAAGAAGATCAACATCGACTGCATCATTTTTTCTTTGCAACAGCGACATCAAGAGAACTATCAACATATTATATCGGCCTATTTTATTACTTTGACATCAAAAGAAGAGTACATTGAAGATTATATGGCAAATATGAGACACAAGCTTTATTTGCTTTAGATCAAACCCGATAGAGTTGACGTCAAATGTTCAAGGAGAACAATTAAGTGTCAACACCGTAAAAGACATTGTCTCCTATTTGAATTGCATTTTTTATGCTAATGAGTTTTATCTCAGTCTTTGTCGAGAGCATCCGAGAGGATGAATTCTCAAAACAAACCACAGGTGCGGTCGACATAAAAAAGGATGCAACACAACGTGAAACTTTTTCTTAGCAGTGAATTGGGACATAATCCAAAAAGGAGTGCCAAACTCTTAGGACGCGAGCAGAGGACGACTTCCACCATGATCAAACCACACCCCTATCAGAAGGCATGTGGGTTTGTCTTTGGTTTTATTGATTTCAGTTTCGCATCCGGAAATTTTTTGTCTCTACAGGAAGCAACTTTCCAATCTGAGTGACAATGCACCAATAGCTTTGGAAATTATATCCGTGTAAGTTCTTAATTATGGGTGTGAAGCGCGCCACATTCATGGCTAAGAGGTTGCAAGCCTCCTTTTCATAACTCGACTTACTTTGTCGCTTTTCTGGAACCAACGTTTATCTTGCATAATAGATCTTCTTTCAACTGGTCGAGTCAAACTACAAGAAGCCTGATTCCCTATGCTAAGGGATATGTAGGAGGAATCAATGTTGAAAACTCGGCTGTATTCCAGCATTCGCTCTTAAATCTTATTCTCGAGCATTTTGGTCCCTTTATAATACGGTGTCGGGATGGCTTTTGAGTTCTTTCAAAATCGTGCGTCAAATCAAGCGTATCGAACTACAAGTGGCCTCAATTCTCATATAGCTTGAGATATGTAGGAAACCCACTTTCGGGGTTCGGCCATAATTCTTAAAGTCCGTACCAAATCTTTTCCAAAAGATGAAGACGTGGTCGGTCAAAATTGGATTAGTCAATTTCATTTTTCTCCAATTTCTTGCATCAATCCAAGGAAAACGAGGGACAGTTGTTGACACCCAATTTTGACCCTCCTCGATAGAAGTTAATTTTTGAGCTTCCTAGATTTCAAATGATTTAGAATAATTAGTTTATATAAAATATGTTTACAAGTTTTGAAGTGATTTTAGTCATTTTTATAATATTTAAATGACACATATTTCTTATACATTTATTAATATATTGTATAAATATTTGAAAATCATATAAAAAAGATTTTATTTCTTTTTAGCTAAGTGCTTCACTAATTTAGTTTAATTTAAATCATAATTACGATTTTGAATTAATTAGTTCGTATTATAATTAATTATTTTATGATTAAGTTAATTATTTTATTTCGTTAAGATTAAGAAGCTCATTAATTAATTTTTATTAGTTCGCCTTATTTAGGTTTTGACCGAATTTGTCAATTCAACTCAATTTGGCTATATCATAAATTCCAAAATCTAACAGATTTAATTCTATCCTATACCAATTAGAGGACCAATTTTGAGCCTCCTATATTGCAAGACCAGCAGCCCACTTCTCCAACCTATCCATTTCCCACCAGACAGGCCCATCATCAATTTCATAATTCCCAGCCCAAATTCAATACCAAAAACAGACCCACCACCAGTACATACAATAATACAGCAGCCCATACAGCAAACCAACGTGACCCAACCCCTATACACTCCGTTCTTCCTCTTCAAAAGTTCAATGAAACCCATTCCAGACGTGACAAATTTGAAACCCAGCAAAAACGCGTGCCCAACAAATTAATTGTCATCTTGTTCCTTTGCCTCAACAAATAGTACGCTCATTCAAGTTTTTAGCAAAGTAGGAGCAGGAGCAGTTCGCGTGTTCGTTCTCGAGGCTGTGAGATCGAGACACGTAGCTCCTCAAGGACGATGAGTTGATCCTAATTGTCAGTTCACCCTTTCCCCTTTCGGAATGGGTTGAAATCGCAGGGAAAGGGTGTTTGTCTGAAAAGGTGAAGGATTTTTTATTTCGAATTTGGAATGGGTCTTGGTTCCTATCCGTTTTTTTTTACCTTTGCCCCCCATGTTTGGAACCCTAATAATCCCCTATATATATTCTTCTTATTCTGTAAAAAAGGGGAGGATTTTTTTTTAGTTGAAATTTGAAGAAAAACACTAAAATTAGTGGTCAAAACACTTGTGTAAAAAAGATCTAGGTTCTGAAGGAGGCTCGGTTAGAAGATAGTTCGGATATTCAGATTTACCGCTCGAGTCTTGAAATGGTGTAAGAGGTCGTTGTTCATCGTCTCGTTGTTGTCCTGTTTGCTGCACCTCGAAAGGTAACCCCTGATTTCAGTTCACGTTTTGGTTGTTCAATGTGTTGGTATGCTAACTGTTAGGTTATTAGAATGATAGAAAATCAAGTTGTTTCGATTTTTTGTTTGGTTTCAAGTCAGTAGTAAAGCTTTCCGTTTAGTCAATCGATTTTTCAATTCATTCATTTCTCATGTTAACTCATATGGTCTATTTGCTTCTGGATATTGATAAGAGTTGAGATCTTTTTTTTTTGTCTATTGCTTCATCTTTTAGTTTCTATTGTGACTTGGATATGTGTCTAGATGTTGGCGGGATGTTTTGCCGATAGTTGTTGCTCTTGTTGTCTCAACTTTCTTGGCGTAGCTGTGACTAGTTCTTGAAGCGTTGTACTAAGTCCTAGCTTGTTCTTGTTCATCATGAATCTGTAATGGTGTTTAATGTCACTCCTTTCGTCCTTACACCACAAGTTGGAGGAATGAAGCAAGACATCAATATTTCGAGTCCATTTAGTGTCTTTATATCTGTTATTTGATGTCTTTATAGCTGATTGTGTCACCTATCGATGTTCTTATCTTGCATTAACTTTCGGAGCATTGTAAATTCGCTTAGCCATTTAAGAAATATAGCTTTAGCTTTTGATAAAGTGGTAATATATGTTCCTATTTGCTTAGCTGTTAGTACCATGTTTTATCACAGTGGTGCTACGTATACTGTGAATGAATTTAAGGATTTTACTTTTTGACTATTAGCATCATTTACTAGTTTGCTTATTTTTATTTTTCTTCATTTGGTAGTATAGTATATGTGTGGTTGTGGGATTTTATCTTAGTTTTAAGTCAGTAGCTAGTTTACTAGTAGTAAATATGTTTTCTTGATTGATTAGTTTTATCTTTGTGGTTGAATTGGTCACTTTGTCTTTTGCTTGAGGTTGTTGCCGGCTAATTAATTCAAAAGAGGAGCTAAATCTTTTTTCTATTATTTATTTCCTTGATATGCTAAGATATTTTCTTTTGATATTAATTGAGTTTAAATTAGTTCATATTAATCTTGATGCATTTTGTTTGTCCGGAAATCGAGTTAAATGAGTATATTTTAAATTTTATTTGTTTACTAGCCACATTTTTTTAGCATGAAGTAGAACATTTGTTTGTGTTCTCTTATTCTTTCACTTTGGTTATTGCGGTGCCACAATACTAATTTTGTTTTTATTCTTATTTATGTGAAATCTGCCCCGAGTCCTCTTGGCCTCCTATTCTCTTTCCCCCGTATTCCGAATGGGCCATCAAGCCCCCCCCCCCCCAAGGTCCTCTTTTCGTTGGAGTCAGCCCCCTGGCAAGTTGTGAACTGGTGTGTAGGTTGAAGGCAACAGATGAGGCTGGAAACGAAATTTACAGGTTCCGAAAAAGTTGAAAACAGGTTGATATACAGCTCGTATACACTGATATACGGGTTGAGTGCAGCAAATACAGACCCAAAATCGATTTACAGGTGTTCGGAAGCTTATTTAGGCTGTATACATCAGGTATATAGTTCGATATACATGAAAAGGGGCCGAGATACAGTCTGTATACACAAATATACGTTCAGCGTATATATGATTTTGAAAGAAGAAATGGGCTAAGGCCCAACCCTTTGCACAACACGTACAACAGCTTAATGAGGGGCTAAAACCCACTATTTTTGGTCAGCTTTTAGAGTTTGGACAAGAAAAAGAAATTTGGGCTTGACAGCCCAATGGTTCGAGATTTGGACGAGAGTTCAAATTTGTTTATTCCTTTACTTCCCTCTTTTATTGTTTATTTGTTGTATTGACTAACCCTTGTTTATTTTAGGAAAAATTACATAACTACACATCATTTATTATCATATTTTCTAATTTTCCCTACCATTTCAGAAAATATCAAAAATCCCTTTTTTTGCTCCCATCATTCATTTTTTCGGATACATTAATTTGAAATCTCCTACCCATGATTTTTCTTCCTTTTTTCACTCCACAAATCTCTTCACAGTAACTTTCATTAATTTATTTTTGAATTTCAAATTTTTTTTCTTTCCGATTAATGAATTTAATAGTATAATTCATTACATATATTTTCTTTCTTGTTCCACGTTACTGGGGGGGACATCTTTTATTATATAATTGTAAGTTTTTTATATCAAAATTTTTTAATTAAGTGAGCGTTTGATAATATATTTTGTATAAGATTTTAAAAATCTATCCTAAAAAGAAAAAGTTCCCGTTTCACTTATAAAATTTCAAGTTTTAAAAATCACAATTTTAAAAACTCAAATTTTTAAGTTTCAAACTTCAAAATCTACGACAAACCAAAGCTCAATATCCATGGGTACGTTTTAAACTTTGACTATAGCTCGTTAAAGACTTGCTCATTTGCAACATTTCTAAAGAGTGCATTTATGAGGAAATTAGTAGTGGAAAGTGACCATTCAATAATTTTTTATTATTAGCCTTTAAGGCAGGGGAGTTACTCCTCTAGCTGGAATCCTCCAAAATTCCTTATAAATCCTAACTCCCAAAAATAATGTTTATCCTTTCCTTATTTCACTTCACAAATCACTTTCTATTTTTAGTCACACAATCTTAGCAATTATTTTCTCATTCATGTTTACTATTCAAAATCAATTTCTCAACAGTCAAAACTATTTCAACTTCAATTTAGGTATCTCCTCACTGTTCATCTTTTGATTTTTCGTTTTTTTGTGTTTTTGAAAACACTGATACATAATTTAATCTTGGATCTTAAATTAATCTTTATTAGTGTTATTACTGATTCGATACGTCCCTACTACAATCTTTTTTTGTTCTATGCATATGATACTTAATTTTCAATGTATCTAGTTTATTTTGATAAAGCACTGTGTATCAAATTAAGTATCTTGATACATAAATACGTAAAAATTGATAATATTATTGTATCAAATACATGATTATCAACGATAAAATGATACATTTATAGATACACTTTATTTTAGCTTACATACACCTTCTTTCACAACCTTATTGTATCAGATACATTAATATAAACTATAAAATAATACATTATATAAAAAAATATCTTAACAACTTGAATTCTTCTACAATTGCATATTTATCTTTCAAGGCAAACAATGTATCTTCTTCCAGAATCATAGACTGAATAAAGATATTCAGATGATGCAACAATCTGTTAACATTAAAGAAATTAGTGATACATTCCATAAAATAGTTATTTCTATGAATCAATCACAAACAAACAAACAACTAACGGATACTTAATATCAAGTGCAAAATATAACTATAATCTGATACATACCCTCATTCTTGAATATTTTGATGCATTTACAACAAATTACATGTACAATGTATCATTTATAAAGTATAGTATTTCACAAACACAACAAGATACCAAAATAGTAATGTATCATGCTAAATATTTGATCATGATACAATAATTTAAATTAAATACTACATGTATCACACAATAATCTGTTGATCTCTAAGCAAACACTTTATGCAAAATTACTTATTTAATGTATCTAATTAATAGGAGTATAGTACTTATCAATTTATACAAGATACATAAATACTAATGTATCACGATTGTATAGTCTTCTTGAAAACACAAACAAAAAATCAAATTAACAACACAATATATGTAATTTCATACCTCCGATTGTCAGATCTATTTTACGATGAAATTAAAACTCTTATCTATTTTATACATTACAAATTGAGGCTCATATTTTTTTCCATATTCTTGAATGTCAGATATTTTTTTTCTTCAGATTCTTCATTGTCTCAACAAAATCAAAATATTTATGATGATCTTCTCAATTTTTTTTTGATAATTTTGAATCAAAATTGAAAGGATCTTCGACGAATTAGGAGAAGAAATTTGAAATCCATCACTTATGTATCGTTCATAACTCACCTTGTTTTCCCAGATTCTTGAATGTATTCATCACGTATCAGCTATTGTTTTCAACTTTTTTAATACATTACGACTTGGGTAAGAATTGAAAGAAGAAAATTTGAATTGTTTGAAGCTAGACGATTTGGAATAGAATTGAGAGAAGAAAATTTGAATTTTGAATTGAAGGTTGGTGGATTTGAAAGAGAACTGAAAGAAGAAAATTTAAATTTTGATTTGATTGAATCTTTTTTAAGATTTGGGAGAGATTGAAATCAACTAGATTAGCGTAATTTGGGGAACTCGCAATCAATTTTATATTCTCTTTCCTTTAAAAGTGTAACTGAATTTGTTTTAATGTATCAGATTTAGTGTATCTGGCTTGTTTGCTATGTATCCGGATAGCATTGATTTTGAAGGATTTTTGTAAATGGAAAAAGAGTAGGGATAAAATGTAATTTATGTCCTTACACTATGGGATTTATGTAAGTTATACTTTATTTTATGGTTTAATTTAATTAAGTCCCCAATGATAGCCATTTCATTTTTTTTATATTCAAATTAAAATACTTATATGTCATACTTAGCTTTAATTTTCATTATTAATCTTGTCTACTCTTGAAGTTACTTCCATTTAAAATGACCCCCCCCCCTCCCCCTTTAGCTTATTTTCCCTTAAAAATAATTAATCGGAAAAATAATAGCAATAAGTAAATAAATAAAAAATGAATTTCCTTTATTTAGTTAAAATTTAGAAAGTTTATTTGAAAAGTCATTTTAGTCAAATTGCCGGTCAACCGCAAGTTAGCGGGCATTCCGAGGGCCTAACACCTTCTCGGAATTTACATTGAACTCAAACCCTTATTTTCAATCGATTTTATCTGTTTGAGTCTTTTTGAAAAACCTTATATTTTTTCTTGATTTTTTACTAAAAATAAAGTGGCGACTCTGTTTCTTTTGGAAATTCGGTTTCTCTTAAGCCAAAGTTTGATCGATTTTTTGAAAACTCAGTCATTTTTATTTTATTTATTTTTTTGAGTAAAACACTCAAGGTGGTTGAAAAGCAAAGGCTTGATCCTTATCAATGAGTTAATCTAAGCAAAAGTCTTGAGAAAGTCATGAGACTGCAGAGGGGCTTGAGAGAAGCTCGTGTGTGAGCTTAAGTGTTCAGATTCGAAAGAATGCACTCTTATTCATATGAATCGTGCGTTCAAGCTAAAATCGAGATTTACTCCTAGACTCTCTTCTCTAAACCTTGTTTCAGTTAAGACCCTTATGAGGAAGTGTGTTTTAGAGCTTGGTTAGTATTTTCACTAGAAAAGATAGTATGAGTTGCGATGTTATAAGAAATAGTAGTAAAAGTGCCCAAAATGCATGCAGAGGTATAGTAATCTAAGAAGGGAGATAGTGATGAGGAAAATTATGTTGTTGCATTCATGCACCCAATAATTTATTAATGAGGAGTTTTCCTTATGCGCAGACTAAGAAGTGATGAGTTTGTGTAGATTTCATGATAGAAGGTAGAGTAATAGTTACTAGTTAGGATGAGATACAACATATTATAACCAAAAAGGAGTTTATGTCAGTGTAACATTGTATTAGCGAAGGCCAAGTACATATGTTGAATAAAAGAGCAGAGTAGTCATAAGGTGATAGATCTAAGCTAGGCTTATGATTTTTAAGGGAGAGCCTCATGATATTCAGAGGCTTATAGAACTAATTAGGCAATGATGTATAGTGAATGGGTAAATAGTACTTAATTTGTGAAATGGAATGTGACAGTAATCTGTAAGTATGTAGACTGAGAGATAAATATTGACTACTTGTCATGAGGTCTTAGTGGGCGAGTGTTTCTTAATTTTATCTAGTAGTTGTAATTTAGTATAGTAAGCGAGAAATTATATTGATATATGTGTTTGGTACTAGACACTAAGCTTGAATTTGAGATGATTGTCGTGATTAAAAAAAATGATGGCAACATAAGGGTGATGATGTTCGTTTTGAGATATGATCCGGTAGATTTGGCATAGAGAAGGTGAGGAATTAAGATGTTAGTTGTAATTCATGTGAATGATTCAAGTGTGATGTTATTACCTTTAGATGAGATAAATGAAGTATCGTTATGTCATTAGATTAACAAGAGCATTAAGAGGTATACCCCAGATGGTATATAGTCAGATGAGGTTCCAATTAAATGTATGATTTTTTTTCATGTGTGCCTAGATAGTATAGTTCAACTGTCAATGTGGGGTATATTAATGTAACTATTATTTATTATCCTTAAGATTTTGGTCGAGGGATCAAATATAGTCAATACGGGTAACGATCATAGAAAGACTTCTACAGAAGTTGTAACATCTCGCTTATTGAAAGAACTAGAAAGAGCTAGAATTAGAAAGACTCATTTTTGGAAAGAATGAAAAATCTTAAAAATTGGTTAAGTTATGTTAAGTTTGAGTTTTTAGACAACTTCAAACGACCATAACTCCTTGCTCAGGATAAGTTGGGTGTTCTATCAGATACCGTAGGAAATATCTTTGAATTATCTTTCCAACGCCACCGAGTTTGCTCATTTTTTAGTTTGTATGAGAAAAATATGCCCATTGGAAGTCGGGATGTTTAGATAAGAAAAGTCAAAACCGGATTTTTAAAGGGTATTTTGGTCTTTTCCTTACCCAATTGATTTAATTCGTTTTTAGTGAATTAATTAGGGTCAAAACTGAATTGGTTCAGTTTGAACAATTGGAAATTAACGCTAGGATTCTAGAGAGATGAACTCAAGAGAGAAGAAAAGAGGAAAATCAAGATTTCGTCGTCTTCGTGAGGAATTGATTGCGGATTTCGTCGTGGATTTGATCCTACAAGGTATGTGAGACTTTCATAACATTGGGTTCGTTCACCCACGTGCCAAACATGTTTATTTCAGCTGAATTCATTCTTAAAAGATTGGAAGTTTGAATATTCTTGATAGGTATTCTTGAATTGCTTCGTTCTTGAATTTGGGTTGGGATTGAGGAGTTCTTGATAGTCTAATGTCGATTATTAGAGATTCCTTGAGTTAGATTCTTGTGTTTATGTATTGGGTACCTGAATCTAAAGAGATATTTATAAAAAGAATTGAAATTAATCGAATTATGGTCTGAAAACGAGAGGAAAAGTTCATCAGATTCGTATGGGGAATGCTGGCACGACGTGCCCCCCGTAGTGCCAGGAAGGCTGAGGTGGCGCACCAGCAGTGCGCCAAAAATGAGCCCTAGTAACTTAGGGGATGGCGCGGCGCGCCAGGAAAGCGCTCGGGTCGTGTGCCCCCACCCGTTCTTCATCGTTTAGCTCGTTTAAGTTCTTCTAAAGTGTACTAACACTTCCTACTGATTCTAACTACTCTAAATGACTTCTAAACACTTAGAAATCATCCAAAAACTTGAATCATAACCTTGAATCCATCAAATTCAAATTCAAGGAAAGTTAAGAGCCAAGTCTAGAAATTTCATAGAGTCTTTCCAAGAAATCTTCTACAAATGTTTTAATCTTGTTTTAAGACTTGAGTTTTGAGTTAAGTAAGAGTAACAAATGAAGTTCATTTCTTCAAAGAGAGCATATGTGAACTAATTATTCCCAAAGATTAAATGTTTTCACATTTGACCAAGAAAGGAAACACTGATTTCCCAGAGAGCCTTTGAGCTAGTTTTTTGAGTAATTATCTCAAATCACAGAAAGAGTTTTGTTTTTAAAACATATAAGCTGAGTATATATTGGGAGTAGTATTGAGCACCGATATGGGGATGCGAGTTCATAATAACTCAAGTCTCTATAAACCATGTAGTCATCATGGGTAGAAAGGATCACACTTTTTAGATGATTCATTAGTGCTTTTTAGCATAGACTAGTAGATCCACTTAGTTGAGGCGTTCTATATCATTGCAAAAAAAATCCAAAATTTAAATTACAATCTAGTCCAAAACACAGTTGATTCATCAATAATCACAAATTTTATTTGTTATATAGAAAAAAGAGTGTTCCCATTACAGTTCTTTAACGCCATTTACGGTGCAAATTTTCTCTACTCCAAAAGCTTTAAAGTCAAGTTGAATCAAATTTAATGAAGCTCTAAATCTTCTTATACATCAACGTTTGGTAAAAGAAAACAACATTATTCTGCGTTGATTTTGCAATTTTGAATTTTTATTTTGAGATTTGAACTTCTTATTTTTGTTGCTACAATTCAGTTTCTTCAAAGGAGGTTTATCATGTATATCTTTTTCATAGCGGTAAATGGGACAGTGCCAATAATTTTGTCAATTTATTGATGATTGTATTGTTGTTGGATCTACCTTCAATTTTGAAAATTTCATTGAGGTAATTTAAACATAGATCAGAGTTGATTCTCAATTGATTGCATTATAAATTAAGTTTCTTTTTAGTACCCATTTTAATCCACAACGTAACTAGTATTCAGGTCTATATTCAATTGAAGAAGTGAAATTCAAATTTTATAGATCATACACTTTTATGTTACGGTGAAAGAAATTGATAATTCTACAGTTTCTAAAAATTCTAGCTACAATGATAAAGGCAAAGTTGCAATACCTCGGAAGTGCCTAATTCAGAAAAAGTCGGAAAATACAGAAAAGAACTGAAATGTTGCTGAAAAGTTATTTAATCACAGAACGTGTAGGGATCCATGGAATGAACTTCAGAAGTTGGATTTTTAGAACTCAAGTATAGGTGAACGTGTACGGTTTGTATGACCTTCATGGACCGTATACCTGTCCGTAGACCACCTTCAACTTTGGTCAACCAAGTACAGATCGTAGACATGTAAACGGACTGTGGATGAGTCTTTTAAGGGGAAACCTCATGTCCCCATTTTCACTTCTATTCATGAGCATTTTCACGGACCGCGAAGGGGTGTATATCCACGGAGGGCTTTCATGAAGGGTCTCCAGAAAAAAAATTGTTAGGTATATTTTAATCTTTTTTCACTCTTTCAATTCATATACTATGTCATTTTGGACTTATGTCTTACTTACCATAACCTCTCTATTCCCTCTCATTCTCTCAAAATCAATTTCTTCTCTCCCAAGTTTCTCTCCCAAGGCAAGATCAAGGCTCCAAAGCTTGAAGTCTTCTTCTCCAAATTTCAGTTAGGATTTCAATCAAGGTATGTGAGAACTTTTGAGTTCTTTTTCACCCATTGAGTCTCAAAGAAACCTCAATTTCTCAATTTATGTTGTTATCAAATTCTAGAGTTTTTATGATTTCTTATAGGTTCTTATTGAGTTTTAGTTTTTTCTTCATGAATGATGTCATTATGCATAAATTGAGTTTCATTCAATATTTTCAATGATATTTTTATGAATACATGACATGCAAGTATTTTCATAATCATTAATATGTTATTTTCACATGTAAGCTTTATGCACTCAAATTTTCATAAATTAAGAATGCTTTAAGATAAAGTATCAGTCAGTTTATATAATTTTCATGATTTAGATGCTTACAGATAAAGTATCTTTCAGATTATGTTATGAAATCATAATTTTAAGAAGCTACTCAGACTATGAAATTTTTCATGAATGATTTAGTATTACAAGATTCTAACTGTTTCATGATTAAGAATGTTTTCGTTTGGAGTTTACTTAGCACCGTGCCCTCATAGTACTTAATCTTCACAAACTTTATTTAGTAGATCCATCTTAGTTCTGACTCATGGTCCTTGGCTTGGCAAGTAGGACACTCTCTTTTCAGCGTGAGAGTAATGGACTAAAATCAATGTTGTAGATCACATGGTTTATGTTGGTTAACACTACCTCCTATGTATAATTATAATTCTCAGAATATTGCATGACCTTGTACTATTTTTTCATAATCTGATCATCAGTTTTTATGTTATGGTTACTTGGTCATTGCATTATACTATTTTACGAAATTATCATGTTATGTTGTCATGTTGATGCATTTTTTTATATTTAGTTCATTTTGAGTACTGACCTAATACTTTTATGCGTATAATGTTTCATAATATAGGTTCTGATGCATCTCATCGGCACGTTGTTAGTTACAAATATCATAAGCCTTACACTATTGTTGGTGTGCTCATGATTCGAGGACATACCTAGTTATGCTTTATTCAGAATTTACTTCAATTTTAAGATGTTCGAGTGAACTAGGGACTTGTCCTAGAAACTCACCTAAGTTTAGATACTATTTCGGACATTAGTATTTTACATATGAGTTGTTGTATTCAGATTTCTCTATTTTGATATGCTAGTCATTTAAGACTTTATTCTGCTTTCTTTGTAATTCCAGTTATGTATGCTCTCTTAGTGTCATACTATGTCATGTGGTTAGGTTAGGGTCACTCGTGACTCTAGTTTCCATGTCATGTCTAGGAAGTAGTCTTGGATTGTGACAAACTTGGTATTAGAGTAAGATTTAAGTATCTTACAATGTTTGAAAGTCTCGTTAAGTAGAGTCTTATTCATAGGTATGAGGCACGCCACATATATGAATAAAAGGCTACGAGACATTTAAGAAATACTTCACTTCTTTCATACTCTTAGTCGTGCGATAGAGTTAGACTCTATAAAATTTCCTTCTAACTCGTGCTCTGTACATTTATAGAATCATGCCTCCAGGAAGAGATTACGTCAAAAAGATCCAGAATATAGAGCAAGAAGCACTTTCATCTCTTGTTGACCCTTTTGGTTGAACATGCCAATCATGTTGAGTTTAAGGCTACTTTCCAAGTGCTAGCCCAAGCCATGATTGCTCAGGCTAACCATAAAGTTGTAGCTCATGTGATCCCAAATATGGGTACGGCAGTAATTAGAGCCTGAGACTTTACTCAGATGAACCCTCAAGAATTTCATGGTTCTAAGGTGGACGAGGATTCACAAGAGTTTCTTGAAGGTATTCAGAAGATTGTGAAGACCATGGGTGTTACTCTGGTTGAGAGTGAAGACTTGGCTTCCTATCAATTAAAAGGGATTTCTTATATTTGGTTCAACTATTAAAGGAAGAAAGGGAAGTTAATGCATGACCATTGGATTGGGACAGGTTCAAGATGTTTTTCTAGATCGATTCTTCCCTCTTGAGATGAGAGAGGCTAGAGCAAAAGATTTTGGTAACTTTAGGCAATGCAATATGTGTGAGAAAGAGTATGTTTTGAGATTCACTCAACTCTCAAAGTATGCTCCATCTATGGTGGACGATTCCAGGGCCTGTATGAGCAAGTTTGTGTTTGGTGTCTCAAAGATAGTTGTGAAGGAATGTAGAATCATATGTTTATCCAAGAGATGGATATCTCTAGAATGATGACTCATGCTTAATAGATTGAGGAAGAAAAGCTTAAAAAGAGTTTTAAGGAGATTAAGAGGGCTCGGATCGATAAAGGTGACTACTCTCATCAGCGACTCGATTGTGGTAGTCATTCTCAGTTTCGTTTAAGGTATTTAGACCCAGCCCCATCTTCTACTAGTGCTCTAGTGGCCAGTGCTAAAGTTCAACAAGTATATGGTGTCAAAACCTAAGTCTCAGGTCAGTGTTTCTAGTGGACGTTCTTTCCATGCACGTCAAAGGTATTGGAATAGTCATTCCGGAGAGTGTTTGGACAGTATTGGTGGTCGTTACAGATTTGGTAAGACTATCATAGATTTAGGGATTGCCCATGGGTTTCTTGAAAGAATAGAGATATTCATCAGCAGGCTCAGCCTAACACTTTTTTAGGTTGCCATACTCAATAGTGTACCTCATCTAGCTCTGGTGGCAGATAATGTCAAAATAAGTTTTATGTTCTTTAGACTCGACAGATTTATGAGGATTCCCTAATATGGCCTGTATATTGCAAGTTTTTCAGTTTGATATTTATGCCTTGTTAGATCCAGGAGCCACACTTTTCTTTTTGATTCTTTAAGTTGCTATGAAATTTGATGTCAGTCCTAATATTCTACCAGAACCCTTCTAAGTCTCTACTCGTGTTGGTGAGTTAGTTTTAGCTAAGCGAGCTTTCAAGAATTGTCTGGTCTCAATTTCTTAGAAAGTCACCTCAGTTGATCTAGTAGAGCTATATATGCTTGATTTTAATGTTATTCTTAGTATAGAATGGCTTTATGTTTGTTATGCTTCAATCGACTTTAGAACTAGAGTCATTAAATTTTAGTTTCTAGATGAACTTGTCATCGAATAGAAGGGTAGTACCTCAGCGCCTACAAATCAGTTTATCTCTTGCCTTAAAGCAAGAAAAATATTACTACAGACGATTTGCAGAAAGATTTTCCTCCATCGCTTCTTTTTTTACTAGTTTTACTCAAAAGAAAGTGAAATTTTAGTGGTCTGAAGCTTGTGAAAAGAATTTTCAAATGTTGAAAAGCTGACTTACTTCAGCCGAATTTTGAATTTACCGAAAGGTTTAGATGGTTTTGTTATGTATTGTGATGCCTTTAAAATTGGTCTTGGTTGTGTGTTGATGAAAAATGGTAAGGTCATAACATATTATTCTAGGCAACTTAAGTTTCATAAGAAGAATTACCCGACTCACGTTTAAGAGTTGGCGTTGGTGGTCTTAACCTTGAAGATATGAAGGCACTATCTCTATGATGTTCATGTGGATGTGTTCACCGATCATAAGAGCCTTCAGTATGTGTTTAAACAAAAGAATTTAAATCTTCGTCAAAAGAGATTGCTCGAGTTGTTGAAAGATTATGATATGAGTGTCCTTTACCATCTGGGTAAGGAAAATATGGTTGCAGATGCTCTTAGTAGATTATCCATGAACAGTGTTGCTCATCTTGGGGACGAGAAAAGAGAGTTGGCTCTTGATGTGAACATACTAGCTCGTTTGGGAGTTTGTTTGGTTGATTCAGAGGATGATGCAGTTATTATTCAAAATGGGTCAGCATTGTCTCTTTTATCGGATGTTAAGGCAAATACGATAATGATCCGACTTTGGTTGAGTTGAAAAAAGTGGTTTATGAAAAGACCAGGCTTTCTCCCAAGGGGGAGATGATGTACTTTGTTATTTAGGTCATTTGTGTGTTCCAAATATTGATGAGTTGAGGCAACATATATTAATAGAAGCTCACAATTCTCAGTATTCTTTTCATCCCTGAGCCACTAAGATGTACTCTAATCTACATAAAGTCTATTGGTGAAATGGATTGAAGAAGGATATCATAGAATATGTGGCTAAGTTTTCAAATTGCCAAACAGTGAAATTTGAGCATCAGAAACCAGGCAGTATGGCTCAAGAGATTAACATTCTTACTTGGAAGTAAGAAGAGCTGAACATGGACTTCATTACAGGTTTATCCTCTACATTTTGACAACATGACACTATTTGGGTGGTTGTAGACCAAATGACTAAATTGGTGCATTTTCTTCTTGTTAAGACCTCATATTCAGCCAAAGATAAATTCTACATTCGGGAGATGGTTAAGTTGCACAGTGTGACTTTGTCTATCATTTCAGATAGAGGTACACAGTTCATCTCTCAGTTTTGGAGATTGTTTCAAAAAGGTATTGGTACTTAGGTTAAGCTTAGCACAACTTTTCACCCGTAGACAGACTATTAAGACTTTGGAAAATTTGTTGAGAGCTTGTGCGATCGACTTTAAAGGTAATTGGGATGATCATTTACCTTTGATTGAGTTTGCTTATAATAATAATTATCACTCGAGTATTCATATGGCTCCGTTTGAGGTTCTCTATGGTAGGAGGTGTATATCTCTTGTTAATTGGTTTGAAGTTGGTGAGATAGCATTGATAGGTCTCAAGTTAGTTCATGAGGCTATGGAAAAAGTTCTACTTATTAGGGGTAGATTGAGGACGGCCCAACGTAGATAGAAATCTTATGCGAAAGTGAGGAGGATAGAGCTTGTATTTTCCAGATTTGGTTTACTTAAAAATTTTACCCTTGAAGGTTATGATGAGGTTTGACAAGAAAGAGAAGCTTAGTTCATGTTATGTAGGCCTAATAAGATTTTGAGGTGTTTCGGTAATTTGGCTTATGAGTTAGATTTGCCTTCAAATTTGGCATTTGTGCATCCAATGTTCTATATGTCCTTGTTGAAGATTGGTGATCCGACTACAATCGTGCCTTTAAATAGTGTTGGGGTGAAAGAAAGCCTCTCTTACGAAGAGGTCCCAATTGAGATTCTTGACCGAAAAATTTGTAAGTTGAGAAATAAGAAAGTTGCTTTTGTGAAAGTTCTTTGGAGGAATCAATTTGTTAAGGGTGCTACTTGGGAGGCCGAAGCCGATATGATGTCGAAGTACTCCCCCTCTCCCATATTTTTCCTTCTAGTTTGGTTACAACGTGAGGTATTTGTTTCTCTTAGATACTCTTTTGATTCACGTGTTTCAGCTATACTCTTGTTTCCCTATGCATACATGTTTATGAAATCAGTTTTAAACCTCATGTTTTAGCTCGAAGCCAGTCACTCCTTCGGTTATATGTGTTTTGCATTCATGATTGGGTTGTAGATCTTTCCCTACTCTTTTCATGCCTAGTTGAACGTCATTCGGGGACGAATGCTCCTAATCGGGAGATATTGTAACACTTCAGAAGTGCCTAACTAAGACAAAGTTGGAAATTATAGAAAAGACCTGAATGTTGTAGAAAACTCACTTGAACTGACACATTTATGGACAATGAAGGGAATTACGAACCTTGAAAGGATATGTGGAGTGAACTTCAGAAGTTGGGTTCTTAGGACTATGTATAAGGGAACTTGTGCGGTTAGTATGAGGCTTCACACACCGTATACATGTCCGTAGACCACCTTTTACAAAGTTAGTTTTTGGTCAACCAAGATGGCTGATTTGTACGTCTCATAGACATGTAAACGGATCGTGGATGGGGCCGTATAAGGGAAACTTTAGGACCCCATTTCCCCTTTAGTTTACGAGGATCTTCACGGACCGTGAAAGGGTGTACGATCCCCTGAGGGCTTCCGTGAAGGGTCTCCGACAGATTTTTAGTCAGTGTTATTTTAGTTTTTCCCACTCTTTTAATTTCTATACTACGTCATTTTGGGCTTATTTTGAAAGGTGTAACTGATTCTTGCTTATTCTAACTTCTGTATTCCCTCTCATTCTCTTAAAAACAATTTCTTCTCTCCAAAGCTTCAAGTCTCCTTCTCCAAATTTCAATTAGGGTTTCAATCAAGGTATGTGGGAATTTCATCAATGAGATCTTCTTCACCCATCGAGTCCCAAAGAAACCTAAAATTTTCTATTTATGATAAAACTAAAGAAAAGAACTAACAACGAGGATTCAAGACTCCTAAAACTCGTTAATGATTGATGTTGTAGTAAGATTAATCAAATCAGAGTGATTGTTAATTTACTTAATGATCAACACTTTTGTTCGAGAGAATAAAAGTGATATTCATTTAATTTGGTTGAAAAATGAATTAAGTGATTATAAGGTTTGGCAAACTTGCATACTTAGCACTACAAAATTAACTTCTGTGATTATCCAAAATGAGTCATCAAATCTTGGTTAGCACAATCCTAGCTCTCTAAATTAATTTCTCCGTTTCAAATCAATATTGTTGATGTTACATATAAAAAATTGACATTGAAAGATAATCAAATCCCCCCAAACTTTTCCTTTCTTTAGAAATGATGGACTAATAGTTGAAGAATCACATACGACTTAGTTCTCACCTTATTCCACGTGGGACTCAACCCAATCTTATTGAGTTTTATATTTGACAGCGATCGCATTGTACTTCTTCACCGGAGGTGTAATTTGGACATATCACAATTCAACATCACCACTTTCAAAAATTAACAACATGGGCTAAAAAATTACTAAAGATTGACAAGCTACTAATTTTCAGATCGAGATTTCAAAAAGTAAAACACAAAAGAGCTAGTTAATCAACAAACAAAAATATACAACCATACAATAGTTATAGTTTTCACACAGTTACACACAAAACATAAGAAACAAGAAGGATATTTATAGAGTATACAAACATGCAACATATCCAACGCATCACGAAAGCAAGTAAAATCATAAGATAATATTGATGTTTTAAATTACTTGACATATATTTTATATATTTCCTTATCAAATGTGGTATTAACCTCTATAAAGGTTCAATCGTTTGGGATGGAAATATTAAATAGAAAATATTTGTTTGTTGAAAAATGGGACATATTTACCCTTATACTTTGAGAAAATGGTTATATTTTGTAACACTCCATATTCGAAAAAGGGAAATGAATCAATTTTAGGGAAAATTGCAGGTGCCAGCCACGACTCGTGGATGGGACCACGGACCGTAGGTGTGGTCCGTGGATGGCCTTGCCTAAGGGTGGTCTAAAGGCTCAAGACCACAGCCTGACCAACTGACTGTAGGTCAGACCACGGTCAGTGGTTCACTGGCCAAAATTCTAGTCCCAGATGACCAACGACAGTCCACCAGTACAGGTCGTAGGTCAGACCACTGCCCGTTGGTGGTCAGCTGGCAGTTATTTTCAGGGTCAGTTGGATATTTTCCTAATTAATTAGTTACTATACTATGTCGTTTTGCCTATGTTTAGGACCCCTATATAAGTCTTTTTACCCCCAAATTTCCCAATATAAATCATTCTCTCCAAACTCACCCAAAAAGAAGAACTCTAAAATAATTCTCTCTCTAGAACTTGAAGAAGAATAAGGATTTACCTACGATTTCAAGCTAAGGTCCCAATTCCCTCCATTGAAGGCTAGCATTTGGATTCAAGGAATGATAGTTTCATCCATGGATTCCTTACATTCATGGAGTTCCCAAATTCCTCTATTTCAAAAGAAAGAATTCCCTAATTAAGTTAGGGTTTTCTTCAATTGTCATGGGTTCTTTTCATTATTGATTTGAATGATTGAATTATGATCTTCTATGCATGAATTGATGAAATAGTATGGTTTTATAATGTTTTACCCTATGAACCCATGTAATCCCCATGTTTTCAAGTTATGAATCATATGATATGGGATTTTGATCTTCAAGAAAGAGTTTTATGAAATTAAGCATGTATAACTAGCTTTACATGAATTTATGATGAAATTCATATATAACCCATGTTTTCTAAGTATTGATGATTGAAAGTGGGTTTTGAACCTCAAGAGGTAAATTATAGAATTATGCATTTTCTTATGAAATCTATGCAAATGTTTGAAGGATGCTTTGAGAGTAAAGTATCGATGATGATGATTATGATGTGCTATTGAAAGGATTTTCATGTACACATAAGAGTAATATGTGAAAGGTTTTCTCACATAAAAAGGATTCTTAGGTTGAAAGACTTTCTCAACTAATTGAATCAAAGAGTAAGAGTTATACTAATGAATTTAGTTTGGATTGGTTGTCCAAGGACACCTTTCCATGGATAATGAGAATAAGTAAGAAAATAGTATTCCGTGGGATTTATGCTGAGCACCGAGAGGATATTTATATGAGATGAAAGCTCTCCCGTTAGTAGAGGTCGGGTTTCTAGAAGCAATCCCTTGAGATGGAAGCTCTCCCATTTGTAGAGGCTGGGTTTATAGTAGCAATATCTTTTATCCCTTAAATATGTGCCCCCATAGGATGATTAGCTAGTGGATCCACTTAAGCTAGAAGTTCATGATCCTTACCTTGGCAAGGAGGACAACCCCTTTCGGTGTGGAAGACACCGGCGGGATCATGTTATAGCTCACATGGTCTCTATGTCTGTTAAGGATAATTCCCCACAACAAGATTAATAATGAACTAAGGTTACTCAAGGAGTATCTCATATGTGTTCAAAGGCTTTAAAGATGTTATCTTGCATTGACCATGTTTTTATTATGAAATATGTTTTCTAACTCTCTTATATCATGTTTTAGCTTGGTCAATTGCATGTTATGAAATGAAATGTCCCTTTTAACATGTTTTAAATGTTTTATGCATAACTATCATACTTGGTACATTGTTTTGTACTAAAGCATACTCTTACCTACATTTCCCCAAATGTAGGGTCCGGCAGTCAGGTTTCCAAGTTTCGTGCCTAGAGGTTGACTTGAGATATTTTCTGAGCTTTGGTGAGTCCTCATGCTTCGAGGACAGAGTTTTTCATTGTTTAGTTCCATTTCATATATTTATCTTTTGGACATGATGTATGGGCTAGGCACAATTTCATTCTATTGTATTAGATGGCTATGATGAGACAAATGTTTTAGACTTGGACTTTCGTTTTTCTTTTATAAAATGTTTGGACTTGGACTATTGTTTTACTCTTATTGTTCTATTTCTTATGTTATGAGAGCTAAGTGGCTTGTATGGAGTCCTTCGAGGTTCTACACGCCATGTTACATCTAGGGGGTACCCCTGGGTCATGGCATATATATCCATCATCATACTTTTTGATATGTTTGTTCTTACAATACCACTTTCAACATATATTTTCCCTTGAAATGTTAAGTTTCATGTGTCCACAGTTATTATCCTACATGGAGCCTAGGTAGATATATGTTTAACCCAATTAAAATTTCTTTCCACTTAAATTTAATTGGATTAAAAATATTTCGTATTTTAGTCTTGTAATTAAAATGGTTATTATCATCATAAATTTTTACTCTCCAGCGTCATTATTGTTGTTATGATTATCATCATTCTTGATCCCTCTTTCTCACCTTAAAGAGACTTAATTTATTTTGATTCATACATTGACATACCTGATTGCTACGATGTCCACATTCATTGGAGAGATGCATTTGTTAATTATTTTCATTTTATATTCCATTTATTATTTTTTTTAAAAAGATTAGAATTTTATGAATTCTATCTAATAATCTATTTAATTAAAGTCCTACCATACTTCTTCTAATTAAAATTTTACTGAAATATGTTGTTTGAAACATATGATAATAAGAATGGACAAATGAGACTTAATAGTTCAAGGCTAAATATGTGTCCAGAGTTGGATGCTAAGGACAAATATATCAAAAAGCATTATGAGGGGTAAATATAACCTTTTTTTTTAAAGTATAAGGACAAATATCTATCTGAAAGCCTCTACTAATACGAGTTGTTAGGATAAATCCCTAGCTAACTCTAACAAGTTTGAAAACTAAAAGTAATGTCTAAAAATGAAACATAAGTGGTGTCCTCGGAGAGATGATGACTCATCAATACTGCTACTAGCTAATCAGAGGTAGTACTAACAGTGTCAGAACCTATATTCTCAAACAATATAGGTAGAAAGTATGCAATCAATACTTGGAATATGAGAAATGCATAATGAACATAACATCTGATCATGATAAATCTGTAAAACATGTTGATGAAAGACCAAGTAAAATAAAATAACACTGAGTTATAATAATCTAACATACATAAGTACAAGATCATGCAATATATGAAACATACCATATGTGGGAGATACTAAAACTAGCATAAATCATGTAAGCTTATACATAGAGTTCAGTGTACTACTCCCACACCAAAAAACGAGTATCCTACTTGCCAAGGTAAAGGCCATGATATCTGAGCTAACGTGGATCCACTAGCTAATGTCTGTTCAAGACATAATCTACGGGGGCACATAGTTCTGAAACTTAGGTAATCGACCTTAGTCTGATTCGGTGCTAAGTATACTCCCAACAAAATTATGCATAAATCTAAAAACTATAATAATTTGTTCTACTTAATCGTATTGATAATCTGATAAAATAATGAGTAGCTCATAAACCATGATAACTGAACATAATCTGTAGGATCCTCTAATTAACAACATCATAATCATGATATCTGTATATATCGAGAGATAATTTATTTGGAAGTATCATATTTCATGAAAATGTGATAATATGAGACACACACAGAGACATATATATATATATATATATATATAAATATATATAATCTGTGCTATGAGTTTATGAAAATATCATTGAAAACGTTGAATTATAATCAATTCATGCAATTTAAGATTAATTATGAAGAAGAAACTGAAATTCAATAAGTATCCAAGATCAACTAAGCCCTACTTTCGGGAAATTTATAATTTGAGAAATTGAAGTTTCTTTGGGACTCAATAGATAAAGAAGAACCCATTGATGAAGTTCTCACATACCTTGAATGAAACCCTAGCTTTAATCTTGGAAGAAAGACTTGAAGTTTGAATCACTTTTTCTTGCCTTGAAAAGAAACTTGAGAGAGAAGAAATTGGATTTTGGGAGAATTAAGAGAGAATGAGAGATTATGGTTGTTAGGAATCCTTTATTCCTACTTAGAACAGGCCAAATACATAATTAAGAATGAAAAGAGTGGAAAAGGACTAAAATGCCCCTAGTTAACAACTGTTGGGGGGATCCTACGGGGTATCTACGGACCGTAATACCCTCTACGGTCCGTAGAACCCTGTCCATAGTACTTAGAGGAAAAAATCCTGAATTTCTAAACTTTGACCTATGAAGCCCTTTTACGATCCGTAGAATGTCTTATGACCTGTCTGGGTCGTTCTTAGAAAACTGTAACGAAATGCTTAGTTTTTGAGAAAGGATCTACGAGACCTAAACCACGACTCGTAGTCCATTGCACGATCCATACTACCAAGTCGTAGAAGTAATTCTAAGGAATATCCAAGGTTTTAGGACTTTAGTTCATGAGGCCTTTCCACGACACATAGAACCTATTACGACTCATAAATCCACTCATCCATTTTGAGCCCAACTTTCTGAAGTTTCAACTACGATTCGTGTCTATGATTCGTACAACTTTATACGACTCGTAAATTCGATCGTAAACTCTGACCCAATTTTCCTGATTTCCGAAGTCTCATACACGGATGGTTCCTACGAGTCGTACTACTTTCCACGACTTATAAACTTGTCCATAGAACCCAAAATTCTGCAAATCTATATATATTTTTTGAATTGTGTAACCTTTTATTGGAACCTTTGGGGTGTTACATAAGTTTACTTAGCATTTTGAGTATCTTTAGCACAAATAACATATGGGAAGTTAGAAATTATGAAATTTCAAAATTCAATGGGAGCTCAAACCCGAAAGGTTGAAGAACGAAGGATCTTACCTTATTTTTGTTGCTCCTTAATGATTTCTAGAGAAATGAGATCTTTGCTTGGACACTGCGTGACCAACGATCTAAATCCCTTTGTCGAGAAGTTGTCGAAGAATACAAAGAACCCATATGTTGCTATCCTCGAAACATTCACGAATCTAAATGCCTATTTATTTTTGTCTATATCCATTTTTATCTTTATTTTCTTTTTGAATTGGGCTGAATCTTTTTTTGAATCAAACTTGGTACATTGAATCATTTGTTTTCCATTTTAATAAAAAAAGATCTCAAGGTCTCACTTTAATTTAAAAATAAAATAAACTAAAATAAAATTCACTATATTTCATTTAAAAAAATAATTAAATATTCATATTCAAACACAATTTTAACTTTAAATACTAGAGTAGTATTTTTAATTTTCAAATTTTATAATTTCCATGTTGAAACTCTTAATAGGAAAAAAGAAGGATTATTTATATAAATTCACTATTTGTAATATTTGATTTTTGAGAGATAAAAGTGGTGAGATATAGACATAGACAGACATATATAAGGCGAAAAGAAGTAGCTCCATTGTCTGTAGTATTATTTTTCCCACAAATCTCCATTTGCCGATCTTTCCAAAGCTCAATCCCAGAAAAGCGTCACCACTGCCAGCCTTCGATCCTTCGAAAGATCCGATCAGATCTCTTTGTCTTTCTCTCACTGCACTTCTCATTCTGTTTTCTTTCTCTCTACACACATACCTTTTTCTGCAACTCCATTCTCCGGTTTGTCGAAGATTCTGGAACAAGAATTTGTTAGATTCTGTGAACTATGTGTGCTTTCTTGTGAAAAAGGAGTCGTTTTGGTGTAGTTTGTTGTAAAGTTAGGGTTTTTTTTTGGGGAAAGTTTTAGATCGTGAGCTAGGGTTTCTGAAGATCAGAAATTGATAAAATTTGGGGTTTATTCTTTATTTTTCTTGGTGTGGTGTGAGTGAGTGTATGAGGATTTGGTGTTGTTTATGTTTTGGAGAAGAAGATAGTAAGAAGGGCAGCAAGAGTATGAGGGACCCGATTTTGGGGAATAACGGCGACGAATCTCCAGATGAAAATTCGGCATTTGACTGGAGGAATGTTTTTGAAGGTGTCAATGTTGCAGCAGTGGTGAGTCCACAAGCGGGCGCTGCAGGTGATCTTGGTGTTCCCAAGAATGAGGAGATTGATTTTGATAGCAACTGGTTATCCAGTGAAGTGGAGGTGAAGAATGAAAATTATAGTGGTGAGAAAATGTTGGATGTTAATTTGAATTTGGGTTTGAGTGGAGAGGCTTCATCCTCAACAGTGCTGAAAGAGGATTCTGATCGTGATACCTGTAGTAAAAGGCCCAAAGTTAACTCCTTTTCGCTGTAAGACCTGCTACTGCACCTTCATTTACAATATTTTTTTCCAATTAGTCAAATTCTATTGAATATTAGAGTGAAGTTGGCCATAGTAGAGAACTAATACAGAATTCATTTAAGCAACCCAAGCCTAATTACAAGGATCAGTTGTTGTTATAGGGGCGGCTCACTAATTAATTAAGGACTCTCAAGAGTCCTGTAATTATTTCTCGTGTAGTACAGTTTTACATGTGGTCAAGAGTGTTACACTACTCACTGAGTTTTGGAGAAAGTACATCCTCACATAATTCTTTTAGAGAAAAGAACATAGTAATATTAACATGGAGTAGAATTATTTCTAAAGCTAGTTATATTTGGAATTTCAAAAGCTTGACCTAATATATAATGTTACTCTTTAATTTGATATAATCAAATTGTCTTTTGAGTTTTGAAGTAAGCCCTAAATGTAGGCCAACAACTCAAAAATGAAGACTGATTGATTAATATTCTTGCAGGGATTGGGACAACCACTTGTTGCAGGAAACCAGTTACCTATGTCCAATGAACGAGGGCGGTGGAGATATGAGTTTATCAAACTTACTTGGTGCAACAGATGCTGAGGGGAAAGATTCTAAAATGGAGGATTTAGATGTGCGGATGGATCTTACTGATGACTTGTTGCATATGGTATTTACTAGTTGCCACATCCGCCCGTTCTGAGTTGCTTAATCAATAAGTGTTTATACTAAGTTTCTGATTAAGGGAATATATGCCTCATCTGTTGCCAGGTGTTCTCCTTTTTGGACCATATTGATCTTTGTCGAGCTGCAAGTGTTTGTAGCCAGTGGAGAGCAGCTAGCTCTCACGAAGACTTTTGGCGGTATCTGAATTTTGAGAACAAACAGATATCCTCAAACCAATGTGAGTATCTTTTCCTCATATCCGTTCCTTCCACACTACTATGATCACTTCACATAAAATTCATGTTTCAATTAATTGCAACTTTTTGTTCATGTATGATGTAGTTGAGGACATGTGTCGGCGATACCCAAATGCAACAACAATCAACTTATATGGAACTCCTAATATTCACCCACTAGCAATGAAAGCTGTTTCTTCTTTAAGGTAATAGTTTTTTTTATGTTGTTGTCACTACTCTAGGAATGAATCACTATAAGTGACTAATTTGATACATTTCATTGTTGCCAGGAATCTTGAGACTCTGTCATTGGGCAGAGGTCAATTGGGGGAAACATTTTTTCAAGCCTTAACAGATTGCCATGTGTTGAGGAGTTTGACCATTAATGATGCCACTCTTGGAAATGGCATTCAAGAGATACCAATTTCTCATGATAGCTTGCGTCTTCTGCAGCTAGTGAAGTGTCGTGTGCTTCGAGTTTCTATCAGGTTGTATAATATTAGTCAACAATGTTAATTTGTTAAACTAGTTAGCGTCCAATTGTGCTTAATTGTTGGTATTCTTACAGATGTCCACAACTTGAAACGTTGTCACTTAAGCGCAGTAGCATGCCACATGCGGTGCTTAATTGCCCTCTTTTACATGACCTTGATATTGCTTCATGTCACAAACTTTCCGACGCTGCTATTCGTTCAGCTGCCACAGCATGCCCTCTTTTAGAGTCTTTGGATATGTCAAATTGTTCATGTGTCAGTGATGAAACACTGCGTGATATAGCTCAAACTTGTGGAAATCTTCGAGTTTTGGATGCTTCATACTGCCCAAACATTTCTCTTGAGGTAAGTTTATTAAAATTACCTAGTACCTGAAATTGACATAGTTGGTTTATACTAACACTTGTTACTTGTTGAAGTCTGTGAGGCTGGTTATGTTGACTGTTCTCAAGCTTCATAGTTGTGAGGGCATAACATCAGCTTCCATGGCTGCCATAGCCCATAGCTATATGTTAGAGGTTTGAGTCTTTCCTCACCCTTTTCATACTGGAAGCCATGCTGTAATCAGGAGTCCTTAAATCTCATATTGAACAGTGAATTTCACTTTTTTTCAGGTTCTGGAGCTTGATAATTGCAGTTTATTGACATCAGTGTCCTTGGATCTTCCTCGCCTTCAGAGCATCAGACTAGTACATTGTCGCAAGTATGATACAGGCTTTATAGTTTCCATATCCAGTCTCAAGGGAACTTCTTTCCATCCCTTGATTGCCGTCACTCTTTTGTGCAGTAACCTACTGTTTATATTGAAACAGGTTTATTGACCTTAACTTGCATTGTGGAATGTTATCGTCAATTACTGTTTCTAATTGCCCATTGCTTCATCGAATCAATATAACTTCAAGTGCACTCAAAGTAAGTTTATTCCTAGATGTTATATATTGTCACCTTATTTTATTGACTAGAATTATTCTATTCATTGGATAATAGTTCTCTCCTTTATTATTCCACAGAAATTAGTTTTGCAGAAGCAGGAAAGCTTGACAACAATTGCATTACAGTGTCCGAATTTGCTAGAAGTAGACCTTACTGAGTGTGAATCACTCACCAATTCTATTTGTGAAGTTTTCAGTGATGGTGGTGGCTGTCCTGTGCTTAAATCCTTAGTTCTAGATAACTGTGAGGTTGGCAATTTTAGTTCCTCGTTGTTAACTTGTGCATTCTTGGTTGTTAACTAGAGGATGTGTTGCTGAACATGATTTTTCTAAATCTAATTGCGATATATATGATCTCTTCTTAGTTTTGCTTGTCAACGGAAGGTGGTTCACTTAAAATCTTGGCAGTTGATCTGTGCATAGTACATTTTTCATTAAGAGCTTGTTTTTGTCCTCACGTATGTCAATGTGGTTATGGACCTATGATCATAGTGCCATTTTTGCTTTTCTGGTAACAGATACTTGTGATTCTTTTTTATGCATGTTTCCAAGTAAATAAATCTAGTACTGAATTCTGACAATCAATGATCAGGTATTTTAATGAGTAATCATGAAAGATGATGAAAGGAAAAAGTATGATCCAAGTGTACTGACTGTTGTGTCATCTGGTTGTGCTTTCTTGTTTGCCGTAAGCCTGGGAAGCTGTGCTACTGTGTGCACTAAGGGCTTGTTTGATATGAGGGATAAGAGATTACTGATCCCAGGATTAGTTTTAGGATGAGTTTATCCCATGTTTGGTTGGGATAAAATCGCGGGATAACTTTTCCCGGGATTGTAGTGTCATTCTTATCCCACATTGAGGGTGGGATAACAATCCCTGGATAACTTGTTGCGAGAATCTCCTTCAATAACTCAAACAAGTTAAAAAATATTAAAATTGTTCAAGAGGTGAAGCGGGAAAGATGAAAAGTTCTAATTCCTTTGTTTTGGCATTAAGGATAGTGATTATGTATTCCTAGATTTACCAGTAGTATTTATTTTATACTCACATTTCCAAATTAACTTGGAAGTATTTTTATCTTGTCAAAAAATAACTATTAGGGAAAACGTCTTTCTTGGTATCATAAGCTCTAAGTTTCTTTCAACATTTTGATTAGATACATGGGAGTTCTTAAGGGGACGGTTTAAGACTTTAAGCTGAAGTAGAACATGAGAACTATTGCCCAGATGGGAGAAGAAAATAGTTCACCTTTTTTTTCCTGATTCAATGCTAGAGCTGAAGTCGCGCCATTTAAAAAAAAAATGTCAAATCGGAATTTTCTTTTGAAGCTTGACGAAAATATGTACTCCTCTCCCAATCAAGATTCCCTTTTATTGATTTGGTGATCAAGAAAAGTAAGGCTGAATTAGGTTTGGGTTTGACATTTTTGAGAGATGTACAAAATAATGAACTAAATTTGTCAATATTGTGGTAGACTATTGAAGAAATTCACAACAAATCAAGTATTATATTTCGGTTACCCATTCTCCCTCCCCCGTGCCCCCTCCCCCCTCCTGGGAAAAGGGGGGAGGGACCGGGTGAGAGAAAGAGTAATATATTCAAGTTGCACCCTCCCGGGGAAAAGGGGGCTGAGAGAGGGAAAGGTTTCCACTGTTTTAGAATGGGTCCTGATTAGCATTCGCCTTCTGTGTTCTCTTTTCTGCCAGATCTGTTTTAGGCTAACACCTATTCAGAAAAGTTTTTTTTTTTTTTAATATTGGAAGTGAATAATGATATATTTCTGCCTATTCAACTTGAAAAATCCGGCTGTATCTATGTAAATTTGTATGTGTTGTTATGGTCTAAATCTAATTACGGTCTTTTCTTTTTTTCAGAGCTTGACACTTGTGGCTTTCTGCAGCACTTCTTTGGTTTCTCTTTCACTTGGTGGTTGCCGTGCTTTAATTTCTCTTGCACTTAGGTGCCCATATCTTGAACAAGTCTCTTTAGATGGTTGTGATCATCTTGAAGTAGCATCATTTTGCCCAGTAAGTGATCATCGGCTCCTTCCTCTTTTCGTTACATCATCTCTGGGTTTGAGACTGGAGTTGTATGTTCACCTGCTGATTTTATGATTGTTAATTTGTTACACATGCATTTTTTTCTTTATTTATACCCAAATGGTTGATAAATGTGTTCTCTTATTCCAGGTTGGTCTTAGGTCACTTAATCTTGGTATATGCCCCAAAATGAATATGCTCCATATTGAAGCTCCACAAATGGCTTCACTTGAGCTGAAGGGCTGTGGTGTGCTATCTGAAGCATCTATTAATTGCCCCCTGTTAACCTCTTTTGATGCTTCATTCTGCAGGTTGCTTACTTTCTCTCGCTTGTCACACGTGCATATTTGTTTTAGTTCTGTCACATCTCATTAATTTCTTTCCATATATGCAGCCAACTCAAGGATGATTGTTTATCTGCCACGGCTTCGTCGTGCCCCCTCATCGAGTCATTAGTATTAATGTCATGTCCATCTGTTGGCTGTGATGGACTCCTCTCTTTGCAGTCCCTCCCAAACTTGACCTACCTTGATCTATCCTATACGTTTTTGGTTACCCTGCAACCTGTTTATGAATCATGCTTGCAGTTAAAGGTAACTTCCATCGCCTAAGCATATTATCACTTTCTCCATTACAGTGGGAAACTAGATGAACTTGATTTAACATGCTCTATTTTGTGGAAAAAGTATGCCTATTTATCCAGTCTGGACTTGCACTCTTCTAGATATATGGGCCACTTTCCTATCTTTTTTTCTATGGGTATCAAAGGGATGGGTTGGCTTTAGTTTGTGCTGGTCAAAATACCTAACTACAAAATTTACTCATGTTAAGATGGGATGAACACAGGGTCATAAGCCAATTACTTTAATCTCTCCTTTTCCTTTTTTCCCACTTGCAGTAAAAGCTAAAACACCAGGATGCATGTAACAATGTGTGAATCAGTTCTGACTGATTGAAAGTTTACTTCAGTAGAACTGTGATTCTATTTTGACTATTACAATTTAATAATCATTATTTGTGGCCATATTTTTGGGGAACTAGAAGTGGTTTTTTTTTCCTTCAGTTTTTTGGCAGTTAAGGTGTTTGACCATTCTTCTTGGAAAAGAAATGTGATCTTTAGTACCATAAGCTGTTTCTCTGTTGTGGCGAAGAAGTCAAATTTGAAGCTTTTCATTAAGCAGAACCAAAAGTTTAATTTTTCAATACAAAATACCATTATAATTTTCTTACCAAGTTATACCACAGTTCTGACAAGTGACAACTGTATTAATTTAAAGAGGGAAGCCCGGTGCATTAAGCTTGCGCTATGCGCTGGGTCCGGGGAAGGGCCGGATCACTAGGGTCTATTATACGTAGCCTTGCCCAGCATTTCTGCAAGAGGTTGTTTCCCATTCACATGGCAACAACGTAATCGGTTATGCCAAGGCTCCCCTTCGACAACTATATTGATTTATTATTGAAAAAGCATTTCTGTTTTCAAAGTGAATCATCAGCTCTGTACAAAGAATAAGAAGTAAATTAAGCCAATGCATTAGATCAAGTGTAAGTGATAACACAGATTTAAAGTAACATCAGTAGAATAGAAAGCTGACAATCATGGATACCAGAAAGAGCTAGGAAACAGCTAAAAGCAAGCTTAGGCTTTAGCTTTTACCTGCTCTGGAGGATCTGGAGCAACAGAAACTGTAAAGAGCAATCAGAAAACTTGTAAGAGGTTTCCATTTTGCATTGAAAAGAACTCTAGTCGAGGGCAAGGGAAAGAGAGTCAACAAAGTATAGAATAAGATTGTAGATTGTTGGACTTCTAAAATCTACAATTATATTAGCTGTTGATGGAGTAGGATATTCTAATGCCATTCCAGGACTGATGATGTTGTCTCTGTTCTCAAATAGTTCTGTGCCACTTGGTTGGGTTGTTTATAAATGCACTTGTTAAATATTACGAAACTGTAGACTAGAATTGCCACCTTAACTCTTTCATTATTGGCCCTCCTTTTTAGACCCTTGAAGATGGCCGCCTGGAATTGTGGAGATCCAGTTACTTTAGGCATTCTGTCATTCTTTTTTATTTTGGAGCGTAACATCTGAATATTTCTACTTTCCAACAGATGCTATAATTTTTGTTCATATCCAATGTTTGCCATTGTCTTGTGCCCAATTTGTTTCAGTGCAAGGGCATGAGTTCCTTGTATGCAGAATTTCTAGTGCTATATCTGAAATTTTCTGATGAGACTCTAGTTTAGTAACACAAGTGTGTTTCTCTTTCTCGCTGCACTAGGCACATCCTTATTGCGTTTGGGATAAACTTTTTGGATCTGCATGATACATTGATGGGCTTTTTTGGCTTACTGCCCCCCCACCCCCACCCCTCCTCCTTTCTTTTTTTTAACCCCTCTCTATGCTTTTATATATATGTTATGTTGTAGGTCCTAAAGTTGCAAGCATGCAAGTATCTCACTGATACATCTTTGGAACCCCTCTATAAAGAAAATGCTCTCCCAGCCCTTTGTGAGTTGGATTTGTCGTATGGGACCTTATGCCAATCAGCCATTGAGGAATTGCTTGCTTGCTGCACACATTTGAGTCATGTCAGCTTGAATGGATGTATTAATATGCATGATTTAAATTGGGGATTTACTGGAGATCAACTGTCGCATATACCCAGTGTTAGTATACCTCATGGATCTTCCCTGGGAGAACAGCAGTTGCCAAATGAACAACCAAAGCGTTTGCTAGAGAACCTCAACTGTGTAGGCTGCCCAAATATAAAAAAGGTGTTTATTCCTATGGCACAAGGTTTCCTTTTGTCATCATTAAACCTTTCCCTGTCTGCGAATTTGAAGGAGGTTGACATAGCTTGTTACAACTTGTGCGTTCTCAATTTGAGGTATTTTCTTTAGCAATATGATTTCGCAGGTTAATGTTGTATCAATGGCTTTATTTTCATGATCATAGTTGTTACTTAATTATATTCTCTTGTTCAGCAATTGCTGTTCATTGGAATCATTGCAACTGGAATGTCCAAGATTAAGTAGCCTCTTTCTTCAGGTATTTTTGTATCTTCAATTTGGCATTTTCTTTGCTGGCTTTTTAATTGTTGTAGTGGCAGCTTTGCTGTAAAAGTGTTCTTTCTAGTTGGTCTTTATCATTTCGCTTGTGCTTTTTTTCCCCTGTTGAGGTAGTGTAGTTTTTTACCTTAGCACGAAGGATATGCAAACTGTACAACCATTACAAATGTCAGTCCCCTTCCTACCTTGTAGAGACTTTATGAGTTCTATCAATGATTCAACTTCATTTACAATTTCCTTTTTACACCAAAGACTCATCCATTTAGGATAGGAGGATCCTCGTTGGTCTGTTTTACAAAACATTCTCGTCTGCCTCTGGTTCAGTAGGTTGGTATGGAGAATATGCATACCCTTAAGCTTGATATTCTGTAGAGAGAACTTGAGCTCCTAATCAAGTCGCTAATGGGATTGTATTGTAAGATCTAATAGCTACCTGCATATTGTCTTAGGAGTACTCAAATTAACACAGTGGTCTACTAAAATAACAATTAATCCTAATACTCTTCATGGTCTTCCTAGGCATTCATGTGGATAGATAATAAACATTTTTCAAATTTGGAAGTGTTAGAAGTCCTTAGGGATGGCATGTAGTTTGGGGGCATCGTGCCTATATTTCTTGGAGCATGATGTACTTGGGCTAAAATTACTGAAATGAGAATTTGAACTCTTAACTGGTGCTTATTTGCTTGAATATTGGAACTGCAAGTGAGAACTGAAGTCTTAGTTTTTTTTTTTTTTAGAAGTTTTTGCTTTCTCTGAGCTGTTTTTCCGTTGTTGCTTCTATCATTACACGCCTCAGGCTTACCTCAAAGACATGCCACTTTCTAGTGTAGAGCTCGTGAAATCGATTGCCTTTCTTTCTATCATGTCTTGTTAAAAACTACTTTGATGAACTCCCTTGAAAAATCGTTGGCACACCCAGAAGGTGCTTGTGCAATTGAAATTCTTGCGACACAATTGTGATGTGGAGTTATTCTGTACTCTTGCTTTTGTTGTCCTACAGTCCTGCAACATTGATGAGGAAGCTGTTGAAGCTGCCGTATCACGATGTACGATGCTTGAGACGCTTGACGTTCGTTTTTGTCCCAAGGTCAGGAGTACTTTTGATGTTAAGAATATGCCCTGTATTGATTTTTATGTATCATTTTATTGATACAAGAGCTCTTTTGTGAATTTGCTGATAATCCTTTTTTCCACTTAACAGATTTGTCCACTGAACATGACGAGGTTGCGGGTTGCATGTCCCAGTTTGAAACGCATCTTCAGCAGCCTAGTCCCATCGTGAGGCAAAATGAAATATTTGATATGTTTGTGTAGGCTGGCTAGGGACATAATATTTGACTACAGAGGTTCATATTTTATGTATAGTTAGCTATTTATGTTGCTGTGATTGGTGAAACGTACAGCGAGCTTCATACATGTAACACCTTAATATTTTGGTGTTGGCTTTCACATTTTATGATTTGGTTAGCGCACTTAATGCAACTTTATTCAGATCTCATGGATGAAGAAAATAAACTAGAGCCTTGTAAAGGGGAAATATTAGTTAATAGTGGCCTGCTTGCCCTTTTCAGTTAATGGAAAAAAACGCAGGTTGTCAGGCTCGAGTGTGAATTTTGGTTGCCCCTAAAAATAAGGTTACAAAAAATAGCCCAAAAATAGAGTAGTCAGTCGGCTTATGTCTTTGGGATGTAAAAAGTAATTACTCTGCGTTCCCTTTTTTTAGCCTAAGCTTAATTCGCCTATAGTTTGTTTGATACCATTACAATATTATTGATACTCAATTTTTATCGACTTATATTTCATTTGGGTTGTTATTTGATTAAGTAAATGTTTTCAAAACTAATTTCCTTTATATATATATATATATGTAAACTATTTAATTTTATCTAATTAATCATATTTTAATACTCATATTTTATAAAAGAAATATTATTTTTGTTCTTGTAGCTATGTACTTTTATTAATTGTTAATTTGAAATAACGATTTTTGTATATTATTTATGTTTGTTTAGTATCTAATATATAAATATAATTTAATGAAGCGTGTATTTCTTTTATATGGAAAGTTATTATTTTACATGATAAATATCATCTATTTTCTATTTAATATATGTAGTATTTTATTAATTAGATTGTAATCTTTTCATTTTGCTCCAAATTATTTAAGTTATAGCTATTTCCCGTCCAAATTTATTCCAGTTTTAGCCAACTTAAACCAAATGTGGGCCTAGTTATATATTTCCAATTTTAATCGCATCCGTTCATTTTGTATTGATCAATGACCGTGACTTAATCTCCATCCTCTTTCCTATTCAATTAACCAAATCCCTAAGGGTCGGTTTGGAAAGTCATCGGATAATTGGAATTGGTGTAACTACCATCATAGTAATTACACAACATAGTAATTAGGTTGACTTGTTTGTTTGCCATAATGTAATTACAAATGCACTGTCTGGTCGCACAATTGCAATAATAAGATTATATTAAATTTTAAAATTATAATTAGTTATCTAAAATAAAAAATTTATATTAGACAAATAAGAGACTTTATAAATGAAAAATAATCAAATATTTAAGATATATATTATCTTTTGAAAATATATTAATCAACAAACATATGTTTTGAACTACTCCTCCGTCCCATATTAGTTGATCACTTTCCTTTTTACGCATAATAAAAAATCATAAATAAGATAATTTTACTAATTCACCTCTTAAGAAACTTCTTGGAATTTTTACAAATAAATGTGAACACTTTCAAAAAGAATTAATTGTAAGGGTAATATAGGAAAAATTTAATCAATACTTTCTTGATTTAGTAAGATGATCAAATAATATGGGACAACTATTTTTAGTAAGATGATCAACTAATATGGGATGGATGGAGTAATATTATAAAAAAAAATTGTTTAATACTTTTCAAATTAGTATATATTTGTTGTAAAATATGAATAATATACTACAAGAAATATAGACAAAGATATATGGGGAGTAGAATGTAGAGATCATCTTATTCAAATGTCTTCATGTCTCATGTGTGTATTTTACAATGGTGAATGAACAACCCTATTTTTAGGTTGAGAAATCATTCCAAAAGTCACCATATTAAGTATCATAATAAATAGATACATTCTTATCCAAAAAGGTTCATAAAATCTAGGGAATACACATAGATGATAAGTATAAGTTTATGGATAAACTCAATGGACAATCCATTTAGTCCAATGAATTTATAACACTCCCCTTTGGATGTCCATAGATAATGTGCCTCGTTAAAACCTTACTAGGAAAAACCCAGTGAGAAAAAGGCTAGTGAAGGAAAAAAAGTACACACATCTCATATTACGCTTTGAGTGCTGCCTCATTAAAAACCTTACCAGGAAAATCCAATTGAGACAAAAGCATGGTTAAGAAAAAGAGTACAACACATATTTCACTTCCCCTGATGAAAGCTTTACTTGATATTTCGGAGATGACGCATTCCAATCTTATATCTCAACTTTTCAAATGTTGATGTTGGCAATGCCTTAGTGAATAAATCTGTAAGATTATCACTTGAATAGATCTGTTGAACTTCTATCTCACAATTTTATCGAAGATCATGTGTGAAGAAGAACTTTGGTGAAATGTATTTTATCCAGTCTTCTTTGATGTATCCTCCCTTCGATCAAGTTATACATGCACCATTATCTTCATACATGATGGTTGGAATACCCCATTTCAAAGAGGAATTACACAGTTCCCGACATCTGCATAATCAATAATCTCTATGTGCACCAATACCTGATATTTTTCAATCATTTTCATATGATCGGAATTAATATCTTTCCTTTTTTAAACAATCTCACAACCATTAAGGTACTCAATGAAATTACTTTAAGACCTTTTAAATTCTTCAAGGATTTTCATATTACCTTCATCATCTAGCTAGACATGACAATCAGTCATTACACATATTCAAGCATTTCATCAATTGTCATACTGAAACAAGCCTCATTGCATCCACCATAGGGGAATATATCTCCATTTAATAATGTCAGGACTTTTGCGAAAATTCTTTATGCCCCAAGGCACAAATCGTACTTTATATCTTATGGTTATACTTTCACATAATGATTCATTTGTATCCTACTTGATATTAGATCTTGACCCATGGACTATAAGTCCAAAACATCACTTTTAAAAGTGAAGCATACTATATTTGAATTGTGCATTTCATTTGGCCAATCATTTATATGTCCACATTATATGACATATTTGAATTCAAGATCCTCTTCATCATCTGTAGCATTGAGTGCTACTTCATATCAAAGATGCCGTCGACGGTCTTTTGACTCAATTCCAATATGACATAATTTATCGAGATCTCTTCATATTTCATCTTCAGGTACCTGAACCTTTGTCAAGATTTTTATGAAGTGTTATGTCATCGTGCTCCTTTTAAATCACTTGCCTCATTATCATGACCATCTTGATTATTTGTTCCTCTCCTTCCTTAAGAAGTTTTTCATTTGGAATCGATTGGTCTATCACGCTTCATGCGTACCATAAACTTTGTCCCTTAAGAACTTCTCACTGGCATTTGCAGCTGAATTGCAAATTCATCTGGCAATTAATTTGCAACATTATGCAAATGAATTATCTCTTGAACTTCAAATTCACTTTTTTACGAGGATCTAGATAATTCATCTTATAATTTTCAGCTGTCAATCATCTCTCCCCCTAATGTTAGAAAATCTAACATTCACCCCAACCTCACTTAGGGATCCATCTTTGTGCGTGGTGGAGCAATTAAATCAGATATCGCACATTCAAACTTTAGATGAAAATTATTTGGTTCCTGACCCTAAACTAATTTTGATGGGGAAACCTTGTTGGCTTGATACATACATGTGTCGCTATATGTTAAATAAACTCATCACATACCAAATTTTATTTGGGAGTTTCGTTCTCATACCCAAGGTTTAGCTATAATTGGAGGCATACAATTTTTCCTAAACCAACCAGCATTATCAATATAATTTCATAGTTTGAAACTGTGCTCTTAATTTAACAATTAGATCAAACAACCTTACAAAAATCAATTTGTAAGATGACAACAAAGCACATCTGACCATCCCATAGATGCATTTATCATATAGTTGCAAACGGTCCACATGACAGGTGAATGGGCCCATATTCAGCTTTTTATATGTTTCAAAAACCTCAAGGAATACAATCCCAACCTTAACTAGTATAATGATACAATGATCATTTTATCATGAGAACAAGCAACACAAGAGAATTATTGAAGAATCTTTTATTTCTTCATCATAAAGTCACATGAATTCTCAGTTACTTTTGCATCACATTTGAATCGGAATGGCCAACCAGTCATGCCAACTGGTCTTTGTTTTTCTCAAACCTCCTGTAGAGGTGAGTTGCGTCATTTATCATTTTTCTCAAACCTCCCCTAGAGGTGAGTAGTGACATATATTCAACCCATAATGATTTATCACATCTTGATCCATTCTCTTTTTGAATGATCGAGCATTCACGATGCTTATCACAAGTCACATTCTCTTCAAGGAATGAACTAATCATTTATATGTGCTTTATAAATTTTCATTATAAGCACATTGTCATGTCTTTGAAATTCATCATTTTTGTATGACCCACCTCAACATCACATTGAAAGTCAAGTGTACCACCACTTTATCTTTCTTTCTTTTAATGGAGGATTTTTATATTATTAGGCCGCACAACAACCACACGTCCAATGACCTTTCATACCATATGATGATAAGAATTACCTTCACATTTTGAAGGACCATTTCCTTTTATAATTACCTCAATGATAACTATTATAATTATGTCCCTCAATGCCTTTATTCATATATTCAATCACTTGTATTATTTCATACTTACTATTCACTACTACCACATTCATATGATAAAATAGAGCAATTGGGCAGATTTCAAACTTATCATGTATTGCTACCACATTCGCCTCAGGGAATGAAGCAAATTCAATGGGATGAATTTCATGGCTTTTCATCAAAGCCTTAGTCATCATTATATCATCGCTATGGTGCATTGACTCAAACTCAATGCCTTACCCATATAAGGCGTGTTAGGCCATAATTCTACAGGACTCGAACCCATTCCTTATCATCATGGTGCATCAAAACTCAAATTGATGTCTTACCCTCTTGGTGCAATAGAAATGAATCTATTGTCTTACCCTCAAACATTTTTCATTATGGTGCATCCAGACTTTACCTGATGTCTTACCTTTTTGGTGCGATGAGACTTGAATCCACCGTCTTACCCTTAACCAATGGTATAATAGACCGAAGTACAACATGACTCACCCTTTGAATCTTTCAGAATAATCAAAATAATATTTAAATTCATGCTACTAAAACTTTATACCTTCTTCTATTTAAGGAATTTTGTAGAGCATGTCATATTCAACCAGTAGTAATATATGTCTTTGGTTCATGGTCATTGTTAGCGACCGAACACTATTCTATTCTAAATCATAAAAAGATTCTAGAAAATACATACTTGATTTTATGCATATTATACCTTGATTCCAGTAGTTATCATTTTTTTCTTCTTGATTCTCATAACAAGATCAACCAAAACATGAGCTAAAGAAAAACTAAAACTCAATCTCAATTGGCTAGAGTCTCGTACCGATAACGTGTTGTAAAATATGAATAATATACTACAAGAAATATAGACAAAGATATATAGGGAGTAGAATGTAGAGATCATCTTATTCAAATGTCTTCATGTCTCATGTGTGTATTTTACAATGGTGAATGAACAACTCTATTTATAGGTTGAAAAATCATTCCAAAAGTCACCATATTCATTGTCATAATAAATAGATACATTTTTATCCAAAAAGGTTCATAGAACCTAGAGAATACACATAGATGATAAGTATAATTAGTTTATGGATAAACTCAATGGACAATCCATTTAGTTCAATGAATTTATAACAATATTAATTAAATTAATAATAAAAACTGAAAGTAAAAGATGAACATCATAAAATACATGTTTACAAATAGGTTAACATTATAAATATAATGTCATAACTTATGAAATATTTGACAAAAAAAAATAATCTATCAAGTTTAACTAAAAAATAAATGACTTTCTATATGAAATATCAAGTCAATACGACTAAAGCAAATGAAATTGAAAATATAACATAAGTTCTAAATTTGAAAAGAAATTTAATGTAATATTCTTATGTCAAATTTCAACATAACATACATATATAAATGCGATTTATAAAAAAAAGATAAACGTAAATCTATAACCTTATTTAACAATGAATTTTCCTTCAATTTAAAAATTAAAATACTAATAAACTTATACTAATGAAAATAAATAAACATAAAAAAAATAGATAATAAAAAAAATCGGATGGAATCACAAGAAGTAAATGTTGAGAATAAGAAGGAAATGAAATACAAATATTATAAAATAAAAAGTATACTTTTAGAAATAAAAATAAAAAAGAATTTAAATAATAGAACTAAAAATAAATTAAAAAAAAAATAAAAAGTAATAAGCTTATATGGTGTGCTTGGTATGAAGGAAAATATTTTCCTGGAAAACAAGTAGATTTTTGACTTATTTTCTCATGTTTGGTTGGTGACTAAAGAATATTTTCCAGAAAATATTTTTATTGTTTAGTTGGCTAATGAAAACCAATTTTTAGAAAAATATCTTTTAATTTTTGCTAAAGAATAGAAAATAATTTTTTACTCCGATGTAAGCCTCGATAATCAATCTAGGATATGAACCCAACATTCGAACTTGGACACAACCACAATGACCTATACGCAATCTGACCCAGGACCTACCTCGACTTCTAACCCAAGATCCGACATTCGAATTGAGACTGGATATCCGACCCAAGACCTGACCCTGACACCTGAACTTGAACACGATCAATCAATTCAAAATTCGACTCCAACACTCATTGAGACTCGACTTCCATATCAAGACCTAACATCCTGCAACCGATGCGAGACCAAAGATTCGACTTTCAAATTGAGATTTTGTCCCAACTTTTGAATCGGGATCCAACCACCACTGATTCGGAACCTCACTTTCAAACTAATATTACAAAATTTTATTTTTTTTGCGCTAGGGAGGGGGGTGTGAGGGGTCGGGGATAGGATGACAAAAAAATAAAACTTTTAAAATTTAAAAATATTTATAAAATCAAGCTTTTAAGTTTTTTTTTGTTGTAAAAAAATGAGTTTTAAAATTTTTTGGGTAGGGATGGGGGTGGTAGGGGGTTGGGATAGGTGTGGGTTAAAGAAAAAAATTAAAAATTTTAAAATTATAATCTTTTTAGGGGTAGGATGGTCAGGGGTTGAGGATTGAGTGGGGTAGAAAAAAACTTAAATGTTTTAAATTTGAATTCAAAAATAAAATTTTAAAATGTTAATTTTTTTTTATTGGCTGGGGCTTGTTAGAGTCCGGTGGCAGTGTGTTTCACTTCAATACCTAAAAAGAAACTTAGGCAACTTAAGTCACGAATAGAAAATTCATCTCCTAACGTGGATATAATTGATTCCAAAAATGAGGGATGGCTACTGGTGACGATAATATCGTCAACATAAACAAGCAAATAAGCCGTGACACCATGAGCTTGATAGACAAACAGAGATGTGTCTGTTTTGGAAGGAGAAAATCCGACAACTATGAGAAATTGATGAAGGCGCATTAACCATGCTCTCGGTGCCTGTTTGAGACCATATAAGGATTTCTACAGCAAACATACATGATTAGGGAGGGATGGGTGAACAAATCTAGCAGGTTGAGCCATGTATACACGTTCCTGAAGGTGTCCATGTAAGAATGCATTTTGGACATCTAACTGGCGCAATTGCCATCCTCTAGACGCAACAACAGTGAGGACAACCCGAATGGTTGCAGGTTTGACAACTGGGCTAAACGTCTCAAAATAATCTTGACCTTCTAGTTGATGAAATCCTTTGGCAACTAAACGAGCTTTGTAACGCTCGATATTTCCCAAAGTATTTTTCTTGATTCGAAAAATCCACTTATTGCCTAGCACATTCATGGATGAGTTAAAAGGGACAAGTGTCCAAGTTCCATTGCGTAGAAGAGCATTCATCTCCGCAGACATATCATCTCGCCAAACTTTATGTTTATTTGCTTCAGTGGTAGATGGAGGGGATGATAACATGGAAGATGGAACTGTGGATAAATAGGAAAAAGGGAGTCATATGTCTAAGACGCATGTGGTGAGTGCGTTGTGGAGGTTCTACGAGCTGAGATGTATGTTGCATCAATAACGGAGTAGATTGGTGTGGCAGGGAGAAGTCCGTAAGATCGACAACCAAAGGAATGATCGGCTGGGACGATGGAGCATTGGTGTTGCTAGATGACTGATCGATTACGGGGCTTCGAAGAGTAGATGATGGACTGGGCAGATTTGAGGTAGGTGGTGATGCAACTGGATTAGCTGGTCGATGGGGAATTGTGATAGGGGAAGATGCCCAAGGGATCAAATATGCTAGAGTAGAGGGATGGGGACCTAGAATTGAGTCTGAAGTAAATGGAAATATGGTTTCGTCGAAGCGAACATGCCTGGCTATATAGAAACGGCCAGAGACTCTATCAAGACAACGATACCCGAGGTGTTTGGGGCTGTAACCAAGGAATACACAAGGCGCGCTACGAAAATCAAATTTGTGTTTGTTATAAGGTCGGAGATAGGGAAAACAAAGGCATTCGAAGGCTCTTAGGAGAGTAATCTGGTGATTTGTGAAATGCAAGTTCAAATGGAGACTTACTACTATTCGGGGGTGATGAGAGTCGATTTATTAGATATACAGCGGTGTCGAAGGCAAAGTGCCAGTAACGGGATGGGGTGGAACTATGAGCTAAGAGACTTAAGCCCGCTTCAACTATATGGCGATGTTTCCGTTCAACTTTGCCTTGTTGTTCATGGGTGTGAGGACATGAGACTCTGTGAGAGATTCCGAATTGCGAGAGGATAGGGGAAAGAGCACGAAACTCTCCACCCCAATCTGATTGAATTGACTTAATTTTGGTGTGAAATTGATTTTCAACCAGAAGCTTAAACTGATGAAAAATTGAGGTGACTTCTGATTTTAATTTCACTGGAAATCCCCAAGAAAAATTTGAAAAATCATCAACAAACATTAGAAAATATTTATGACCATCGGAAGATAAGTGAGGAGCAGGACCCCAAACATCGACAAATAATAATTGCAAAATAGAGGAGCTTTTATTAATTGAAGGTGGAAGATGCAACTTTTGTGACTTGCCGAGTTGGCAAGCACTACAAATATGATTAAAATTAAACCTAGAACAAGGTAAACTATGCGTCTGGATGACTTGATGGAGCACTCGTTTGTGGGGATGACCTAGACGAAGATGCCAACACGTGGACGACGTTCTGGAAGATATACAAACGGATGGTGACTTGGAGATTGCTCGTGGTTGGGAAGGTTGAAGCTTGAGTGAGTACAGACCATCATTACTCTGCCCTGAAAGAAGAGGTGTCTTGGATGCTCGATCCTTAACAATAAAATGAGAGGGATGAAATTCAAAAAAGACATCATTATCACGAGCAAATCTCTGAACAGAAAGTAAACATTTTGTGATTGAAGGGACATGAAGAATATTAGTAAGGGCTAAGGATTTGGAAGGGAGAGAGAGCGTGGAATTACCAGTGTGATGAATAGGAAGCCCTTGCCCGTTCCCAACTTGAACTTGATCCATATCGTTGTAGTCCTCCACATGATGCAAGTTAGCAAGATCGGGTGTGATGTGATGGCTGGCACCGCTTTTCGGATATCAATTTTGGGGTGCGATATGAGGTGATTGATGAGTCAAATAAGCTAACGGATTGATCGTGTGATTGTATCGTTAAAAACAATTTGGTGCAAGATGATTTACACCATTACAAATTTGACAACGCGAGTGAGAGTCCGGTGAGGACCACTGATTTCCAGTGGACGAATTATTGCAATAACCTTGTCTACCACCACGATTTCCTCCTCTACCTCTCTTGTTGTTGCGACCTTGTCCTTTGTGATTTTGCTGGTTGTATTGGGAAGCATGCTGGCTGAAATTTGAGGTTGGAAGAGAATTTTGGAAAATGTTTTACCTAATTTTTGGAGGGAAGTCAGTTTCCTTAAATTGAAGAAAAATAAGTTTAACAGAAAAACATTTAAGCCAACCAAATATGAGAAAATTGGATAACATTTTTCGAAAATTTTCCCTTCATACCAAACATATCCATAATTACACCATGTAATTATCAACATTTTAAATTAAAGTACTTATAACACTTTTGATTACGACTCTCAAGTTTTACTTTTCTGTATTCTTGGCTATTTTGTTTTACTACTGATTTTTGAACTTGGGGCATCACTCTTTAATTTTTATTTGCTGCTTAACGGGTTAGTATTACTCATCATAGTAGTTTTATTTCTTACATATGATGTAATTTTTATATCTCTATTTGTTTAAAGGAAGCATACATCATGTCAGTCCCTATAACTTTCTGTGTAGTATGTTTTTTACTTTCCGAATGTGTTTTATTTGTTTGCTTTGATTGATGTTGCCAAATTTTGATTGATACTCCTTCCGTCCCCAATTATTTGTCCACTTTTGAATTGACACATCTATTAAGAAAACAATGATTGACATAGTGAGTTTACCATTTTACCCCTATTAATTATGAAGGGGTGAATTAAAAATTTAAGATTTTGAAGAAGTTCTACATTTTTCAAAGTAATTAATTGAGGGTATAATAGGTAAAAAAAATTGTCCTTTCTTGATTTGTCAAAATGGACAAGTAATTAAAAATAACTAAAAAAGGAAAAGTGGACAAGTAATTAGGGATAGAGGGAGTAATTAGTATGCTTTGTTTGTTTGCCAATAGATACCATAATTACATTACTACCTCTGTCCACTTTTAATTGTCATAGTTTCATTTTTAGAGTCAAACTATAAAAACTTTGACTAACATTTTACGATTTATTTTTTCATCATATTGTATTTTTCATATAGTTTTTGAATATCTATATTTTTGTTTGAAATATCGAACTAATGTAATCTAATTCAACTTTGCAAATTAGTCAAATTTGACTTTCAAAAAGCGCAACATCACAAATAAAAGTCGACAAAGGGAGTAATAAATACCCCCCCTCTCTCCCAATTACTTGCTCACTTTTGAATTGACACACCTATTAAGAAAATAGTGATTGACATATTGAGTTTATCATTTTACCCATATTAATTATGAAAGGATGAATTAAAAATTTAAGATTTTGAAGAAGTTATACCTTTTTCAAAGTAATTCATTGAAGGTATAACAGGTAAGCAAAATTTATCTTTTCTCAATTTGTCAAAATGAACAAATAAAAAAGAAAAATTGAACAAGTAATTAAAGACAGAAGGAGTATATGTTTTGTATTCTTGCATAGTGTTAATTTTTGTGTTTCCTCTATGTTTGGCAGGGATTGAACTTAAAATCAAAATTCAAAGGTGAGAAGAGTTCGCAAGGTATGAGGGCTTTTTGTACGTGATTAGTCTTATCTAGGAGTTTTAATAATCTTGTGTATTATTATTTCACTAGTAAAATTATCTGCGCTTTGTGCGGATATTTAATATCACGAAATTTATAAAATAATATTTAAAATTTATTAGTTATTAAAACTTAAATACTATATTATCTTACATACAAGATTACGTAGAAACAAACATTAATAATGTAAAGGAATATGTTAATTATAACATCTTATTATTTATCCTTCAACCAATCATCTTTCATTTAATTTTATAATTTATCATTTTCCTTTCGGGAGGTGTTACTATTTGATATTTTTGAGGAATCAAATGAACATCAACCGGAGAATATTAAATTTTCTAATAAATAAACAATCGTTGGTGAAGGGATAAATAAATTTTAAAAGGCTGAAAAAAGTGAACAAATATTCTAATTCTAACGTGTAGAAAGTTCAGCCCTACCTTTTGCTTTACATATATCATTTTAAAGTTTCTCATTGAAATGTATCATAAGTAATTATTTAAATGAAAAATTAAAGGGAGAATGTATTATATTGGACAACAATTCAACTTATTATATATACTTGAAAGGGAAAAATATTACACAAAACTATTTAGTTTGTTTGGGTGTTTTTTTTATAAATCAACATACTACAGTAATGAAGTTCAATTTGAAACTACACTTCTATTCCAATCGTAGTGTCGAGAAACACATCTATTACTTCAAGAAAAGTATTTACAACTTGCAGTAAACTTGAGAATCTGTCCATACTTCATAATGAATATGAGCAATTAATTTATTGTGTAGTTATCTATGTCTTTGGGATTAAAAGAGTCATATTCCTCTATAGGTCATCCGGCACATCCTTAAACCCATGTCAAAAGTTTATTAATTTTTGTCTTCTTTTCCTGGTTCACTTCGCACATCAAGGTGCGATAAATATTTTAAGGTCTTTATGTCCTTACAATGGCATACCAAATTAGAATTGTCTTCAAGAGATGGTAGTAATTTTTTCTATTGTACCTTCAACAATTTAGTAGAAAAAACTTGCGTGAATACTCAATTGACATGTGTTATTTAATCTGTACTAACAAATACTTATAACAATAACTTTGCAGAAACATAAACAACAAAGTTTAAAACATGTACTCAAAAATATCAATTAATAACATAAGCATAAATTAATGTCCGTAAAAAACCATACCAGGATCTGTAATAATAGGATGAAACAGAAAGGAAAAAATCGAGCTCACTGAATGCATAGTGTCCCCTTAAGGAAATTATTCCCCTCTAGTACCCGAGGTTTAAAGGAATAGATCATCTCAGGATAGAACGATTATATTGACCAGTGTATTGATACAAAAACAATGGTGTAGTGAGCCACTCAATATGAGCGAAGTACACGAATATTTAATTGTGCAGAAGAAGAAGAATTTCAAAATTTTCATTGTTTTAAAATGAGAGGAAATCCCTCAATTTATAGACAACAAATGGTAGTGTGGATAAATGTTACCACTCTTTGGAAAAGTTACAACCCTTTGGAAAGGTCACAACCTTTCATAAAAGTCACAACTTTTCATAAAAGTCACAACTTTCCATAAAAGCCACAACTTTTCATGAAAGGGAAAGACTAGTTTTGAAAATAAATAAATTAAAAGGGAATCCTGATTTGTGGTGATTTGGGTTCATTTATTGTTTCAAAGTTGTATTTGTTTATATTAGAAACCATGCTTATATAAATTAATTGTTGAGTTAATTGACTATATTTACAAATTTAATTGTAAAGAAAGTTTGCCACTCATAACCTTTGGTATGCCTAAAATTTAGTATTCAGATATTATTTTAACGTGTATCGTCGAACTGAAATTATTTTAACGTGTATTATCGAACTGAAACCTACTATTAAATATGTAAGTTAGATAATTTTCAATGTGTCTATTTTGCAATAACCATTTTTAATGCTTTTAGCTTAATAAACTTGTTAACATACTAATAAATATGATTTACGAAATCTCAATTTGCATTCTCACCATGTTTAATACAAGTACTTTATAAAAGCATGATAATTGTTCGTATCGAAGCATGTTCATTATTTAGATATCATGAATTATAAATTATTTTATTTCACTTGCAACATATTAATTAGAAAAGTTTGTTTGGTTGTGGTTATTTCTAGAAGCACTTTTTAAAAAAATAGCTTTTTAGAAAAATGTTTTATGAAAAAAAAAGACAATGTGCGTTTGACTAATTCATTTGAAAAATGCTTTTAATAAGCAAATTATATTTGACTAATCTTTTTTATAAAATATTTTTTGACATTCAAATTACGAAAAAGGGCAAGTATCAATGTATTTTTAATATTAAAATTATTTTATAGAGAAACTATTTTAAATATCTTTTTACAAAATGTTTAGTTAAATTAAAATGAACATATTTAAATTTTCAATCAATATACATACATACATAAATAAATAAAATATTACTAATATAATATTAACATACAAATTTAAATATAATTAAAAATATCAAGAAAAATAAATTTAAAAATCATTAC
>JAJOOE010000558.1:0-11521 GCA_036250405.1 Solanum raphanifolium | reverse complement strand
CCAAAAATAGCACAAAAAAAGCTTTTTTCAAAAAGTAGGACTAGTAAGATTCAAACACACAAGCACTTCCTCATTCCAAGGAGGTGAAACCACTAGGCCATAACAACTTGTTATGTTAAGGGTATCCAAAATATGTTATTTAATCATTTCGAAATGCATTTTACTTGTAGTACGGTATTTTTTTCCCGACCAAGGGTGTCCAATCCTGATTACCATGTGGCTACGCCACTGTTCAGGAGTGTAAATATCTCAAAAGGTCATCTAGCTTTAAGGAATTTATCTTGTAAAGTCATTCAAGTTTGTTTTGTATAAAAAAGATCACTCTAGCTTTGAGTTTTTCCTTTTATAAAATCACTTAACCAAATTTACCTTTAAAAAAATAATGTGACATGATAAAAACAAATAAATTGTTTTTCCTCAAATCTCAATTTGTTATGAACCAAGTCCATCCCAATGTAGATACTAATGTCATACAAGTTGTTATTGGGCCGAGAACGAGCAATAGGGCTAGATTAATTTGGGATCCGGGTTGAGTGGGGGGCATGAAATGGTTCCATCAAAAAGGGTAGTGATATGTGATTTAGGGATTATGCAAATTGTTGAGAAAAATGCCTAGTCTTCTCATTCCTCTGTTCGTGGAGCAGAAGCAATTTGTTTAGCCTTACAACCGTCCCAAGGTATCATTTCTAATACATCAGTGGGGCAGGCTCGGACACATTGAGTACATCCTATACACGTATCATAAATCTTTACTGAATGTGACATTGGGTCTATACGTTTTTGAATGTTATAAATTTTCGATCTAGTAAACCTTCTAGTTATCTTCTACAATAGTTTTCTTTGTTAGTTCTGTTTTATGTTGTAACTTCGAATTTAGTGATTATAATATTTGAATGTTTCTATTGTGAAATTGGAGTTGTTACACAATCCTTTATACGTTTTTCTTCTTTTCTTTTACTATTTTTGTCTGCAATAATTACAAAGAAAAATTACTCCCTTATCAAAAAAAAATTATAATTATGGATTGACGGATCAGATGTAAGATATGAATAATTTTTTAAATATTTTTAGTATAATAATAACAAAATAAATGTGATGAAAAGAAAAAATGATTTCATTATCGTCATTATTTGTTGTCACAAGGTCCCTCAATAAAGTGTCGGTTATTAGCACAAAAGGAAATAACAGCAATTAACAAAGAAAACATCTTCAGGAAGAATCCTCCAACAAGGTTACTTTGCTCCTGTTGAGTGGCTCACTGACACCATTGCTTATGTTACAGATCCTGATATGTATTTTTACAGTCATTAATTTATGCTTATGTTATTAAGGATAAATGGTAAGATGTAATAATTTTTATTTTCCTTTACATTATTAATGTTTGTTACTACGTAATCTTATATGTAAGATAATATAGTGTTTTCATTTTAATACCTGATAGGTTTTAAGTATTATTTTATAAATTTCATGCTACTATTAAATTCCCGCACGCGAATAATTTTACTAGTTTTTAATAATTTGATTGTGTACTAATCAGTACGGACAAAAAGCTTTCTCAAGGACATTTGATTATTTTATATTTAATTAGATTCCATGTGGTTTATCTTTTAAATCAAAATAATCTCTTATTATAATTGCCTCAGTGATCTTTTCTATTGAACTTAATTAGTGCATTTATGCATCAGAAGATTTTAATAAGTTAATGCAGGTGTATTCTACAAAGTAGAACCTCTTTAATATCTTTTAGTTTGTTCATGACGTATGAAAAATTTAAGATCACAAAATTTAAAAAACATATATATTTTTAATTTAAAATTATAAATTTTGAAAATCTCTTTTTATTTCTTAAAATTTGTGCTCAAATAAGCTAGAACACTTAAATTGAGTGAAGTTAGTATATCAATTCTGCGATCATATGCTCTATTATATATATTGATTGTTGAGTTATTGTGATGTAGTGGAAAAGGACATGTGGCCAAGACAACACAAGTTGTGCCAAAAGTAATTCATAAAATTTAATGGTTACCAATGAACTTAATTACCTACCCCTCTTAATTACACATCAAAACCTAACGAAAATTAATGTGAGAATTTTTTTTATTTTTTTTTAAAAAAGAAAAAGTCTTAAAGCTATTTTTTTCGGATATGTTGTAATTTATTTATGGTGGAAATATGAGCAATTTTTTGTTAGTAGCCGTGATTTGAGCAATAGACGCTCCACACTGCTCAACAATATTGTGTCGTCTTTTGCTTTTTGTCTTGGTATCCAGAGTAAAAAGAACACCATTGTAGCATCCTAGGCATATACCACATCGACGAAACAAAACGCAAGAAAGATATTGATAGTTGGTATAAAAAGAAGTGACATTAGACCCAAGTGATGCATTTTAAAGTCGTGGGAGCCTAGAACCCAAAGTCAACAATACAAGCTGTTACATACATAGTTCAACACCTTCGCTTTTCGACTTGAACAGAGAGACCTTCAAAACTTTTCACTTTCCAAATGATCACCGAGCCTTGTCAAAATCCTAACAATGAAAAAGTAATATCTTTCCTTATAATCTATGACCATAATGTCAATATCTCTCTTATGAGTTACTTAAAACAACTTTTTTCTCATGTACCTTTGGATTCCATTAGACCTGTATGTTTCATTTGCAGCAAGTCATGCTTCATCTCAAGGAAGCCATAGTAGACGGTTGTACGACTTGGAAATCACAACCTCCATACTGAAAGCAATTAAAAAGAAATTTAAGAACTCTAAGCCAATCCCCGTGTTACAATTATAGACCACACACTGTAGACGTCTATATTTATAGCTGCACATGAACGATTACTCTAGACACGTAATGAAATATTTTGGTTCTATTTGACTACAAAAAGTGATTTCTAAGATTATTGCCAAGTGAAGGAAGTGTCAAATTCAATATATCATATATGACTCACAAGCAATTTTTTATGCTGAAGAAGCTAGAAGAACAAAGCAATGTGAAGCGAGTCAAGCTGCCAATTCATCTCAATTAATCAAGAACTGAAGGCTTCTCAATTTTTCACCCTCTAGCATATTTATTATACATCATGATACGTCTGTTCGTTTATTAGCCTTAGATTCATCTCTGATGTGAATCGATTGCATTTTTCTGACCATTCATGATTTTAGTTGACTGAAGTTTAAGAACAACGAAGGCAAGATCGAACAACTCCAACAATAATAGGTATGTGTACCTACATGACCTTATACCCTTGAGAGAGAAGAGAGGTTGTTTTCGAAAAACCCTCAACACGAGAACAGGTTTGGAAGCAGAGCAAGAGAAGGAAAAATACTAACAGACTGTTAAATTGCAGGACAGAAAGTAAGGAGAAGTTCAGAAAGAAAAGTTCTGTTCATACTGGTGTAACTTAGACATGTTCTTTTTATATCCTAACAAATAGTTGTGGTGGTTTCCATTGTCTCCTCGTAAGTATACATTCCCATGGATGATTGGTGCATATTCTTTCTTCTTATGCTTTCATGAATATCCCCAGCCTAAATAAATATTTTTCTTGTAGATTGGCATTTTCTTCATTCTATTAAACTCTTCACCATCTGGGATGTCAAACTCATATTGCCGAGCCAGATAGCCATACACTTTAAATGATATCTTACCACTCTCACAGAGACTTCATCTCTGCAACTACATATCTGCATATCATGAGGAGTAAAATTATCTCAATTCTTATCTATACTAGATTTCTTTTACAATGTTTCAATGCAAATATAAAGATTTCATCCTGATCTAAATATGCTTCCTCGACTTTACAGAGGCAGTAGATTAGTCAAAAGGCATAATACATATATTGAACCTTAAACTTGGCTTCAAATTTTAACTTTGACCTCCAACTTTCATAGTGCACAAACAAGCACTTTAACTATCCAACCTTTTAATAAATAAACACGCGATTTTTGGAGCCAAGAGCGTGAAATGCAAACGCTGCCACGTGTATTAGTGAGCCACTCAATGGCTGCCAACTAATTAAATACTTTACACGTCCATTTTAGAACTAAAAAAAAATAAAATTAATTAAGGGTAGAGTTGTCATTTCAGCATTTTTTTTTACTGTTGTAGGCCTCAAAAATTACTCCTACTCGCTCAAAATATGTGCACATCACGCGTTTTGCCAGGTAAGACACGCGTGTTTATTTATTAAAAGGTTGGATAATTAAAGTGTCTGTTTGTGCACTATGAAAGTTGAAGGTCAAAGTTAAAATTTGAAGCCAAGTTTAAGGTCCAATATATGTATTATCCCTAGTCAAAAAGATCACAAAGAAAAATAATGAAGAAACAAGCATAGAGAAGTAACCAAAAATCAAAGATACTAAAGAAATAGAATAATTTATATCTGTCAGAGTACCACTCATTTTAATCATTACAAGTTCTCCAATCAACATTTATGGTGGAAATCGAAGACCAGCTTACTTGGCAAGCTCTCTACATTCTACTACGAGTAAATTTTAGGTTTAGCAAACATAAAAATCATATTTATATGATATAACTATAGTTTGCATAATTGTGCTCCATAGCAAATATTTGTATAAATCGCTGGCAAGAGCACCAGATTTGTATAAATCGCTGACAGGCCTCTCGTTTGTATAAAAGCGCAGCGATTGTGTATATATATATATATATCGGTTAGATAATTGTATATATAACTACTATGTATATGTATCCCTGATTGTGTTTGTATATTTGCATAAAATTTGAATTTGTATACAATTGAATCGAAATAAAATATTTGTATATCAAATCTCTCTCTCTATTTATACAACACAAATTATACATTGTATTTGTATAAAGCGAGAGAGAAAAAGGCAAAAGAGAACTGGTAGGGAAATATATGTACTTGTATAATTATAAGTTTATATGACGAAAATATATGTATTTGTATTTGTATATATAATTTTCTCTCGCTTTATACAAACACAAACGCAATTTATCCATAGTCCTGATGTTCAATCCAACATAAGAATAACTACCACATAAAGATTCAACAACTTTCCCTTCTCGACTTAAGCAAAGGGACCTTACAAAAAAATTTCACTTCCCAAATCATTGTTGAACCTTGCTAATGTTTCAAAACTTTTCTAAAACTTTAAATTTTTTCTTCTGTTAATAGTACTATTTGCATATTTCTTTCCACCTCCAGCCCTTCTTGTTATCACACGGATACTATGCTCAGGAACACCAAGACAACGAGCAATCACACTATGCATAAGCTGAGTTGAAGCGTAAACAACCATGGTCTTGTCCTCATCGGACCTTTGGGTACATTAGAGCTGGATGTCCCATTTGCAGCAAGTCATGCTTCATCTCAAGGAAGCCACAGTAGACAGCTGTACGACTTGGAAATCACAACCTCCTTACTGAAAGCAATTAAAAAGAAATTTTAGAACTCTAAGTCAATCCCCGTGTTACAATTACAGACCACACACTGTCTATATTTATAGTTCTATTTGACTACAGAAAGTATTTTCTATGCTTACTGCCAAGTGAAGAAGTATCAAATTCAATATATGGCTCACAAGCAATTTTTTATGCTGAAGAAGCTAGAAGAACAAAGCAATGTGAAGGGAGTCAAGCTGCCAATTCATCTCTGATACGTCTATTTGCTTATTTGCCTTAGATTCATCTCTGATGCAAATCGATTACATTTTTCTGACCATTCATGATTTTAGTTGACTGAAGTTAAAGTAAAGCAAAGACAAGATCGAACAACTCCTACAACAACAATTGATCGACAACCAAATCAAGCTAATAGACAAGCAAAGGAGAATTCCACAAAATTAATTGTCAAGTTATCTGGATGGTAAATTGCAACAAAGAGTAGTAAGTAAGATGGAATCATATTTTGAACATGGTTGCACAAGCTACATATGATATCTTTCGCAATTGAGATGTGAGATTAAAACTCGATAAGAGTATAAGTCAATAAGCAATGAGAAACCAATCCAATACCTGATATCCAAGAAATATGCAATTATATATATAACGCACAACAAGTTGTTGCAAGTCTGTAACATCTATTTGACTCGTGACATTATCCCTGTAATAAGATAAAGTTTAAAAAATGTGTAAATGAAGCATCACAGTTAGGAGCTACAGGAAACATTTATAAATAGGGAAAATGAAGATTAATACCTCAGGCAAAGTTCTCAATGGTGATCCATATAAAAATTAATACCATCAAAATTTTCAATCTTTATCGCAACTTTGTATCCTTAAAAAGAAAATACCTATATCATTTGAGGTTTTTACTTTTCAACGTTACACCAAATATATGCATAATCTTGGGTAGAAACTAATCCAGTGGAATCTGAATTAGGCGACGGAAACTTAGCAAACACTTCATGAAGGCAATTCTATCCAAATAGCCTTCAACCAATCTAATGGTATTTGCTGAACACCTCCAAAAAAACAACATAATCAAATTCCACGAGAAAGAGCTAACAAATATCTCACTATTTCTCCGACGACATTCATCATTTTAGAAACAACAAGCAAAAATATGAAGATAGACTTGCTAATACCTTACACTCTTTTGGATTATGGGTGAGTTCTCAGTTATGTCATCCCATACATCTTTGAAAAGTCCTTTTCACCTTCTCCACTGATTCAAAGCTTCCGAATACAACCCCTCGATGGCTTTTCAAGTTATGCTGGAAGACTAGATTCATATGCTAGAGAGTCCACAGATTCTTGAGCATGCATCTCTTCCAGAGTCAAATTCGGATCATTTGAGTTGAAGATTATCAAATTCAAAAATGTCTTACAAATTTGTACAAATAACTCACCAGACAACAGCAAGGAATATCAATTAAGAACACCAGCATCATTCAGCTTTTTTTGTAGATTGGCATTTTTTTCCTTCATTCTATTAAACTCTTAACCATCTGGGGTGTCAAACTGATCTTGCCGAGCCAGATTGGCATACACTTTAAATGATATCTTACCACTCTCACAGAGACTTCATCTCTGTAACTACATATCTCCATATCATGAGGAGTAAAATTATCTCAATTCCTACCTATACTAGATTTCTTCTACAATGTCTTGATGCAAATATAAAGATTTCATCCTGATCTAAAGGTATTTCCTTGACTTCACAGAAACAATAGATGCTACACTCTGATCAAAAAGATTTTACAAAGAAAAAGAATTAACCAAAAATCAAAAGATACTAAGGAAATATAATAACTTACCTCTATCGGAGCACCACACGTTTTAATCATTATATGTTCTCCCAATCAACATTTCTGGTGGAAGTATGAGCAATTTTCATTAGTAGCCGTGATTTGAGCAATAGACGCTCCACACTGCTCAACGAGATTTTAAAAAAGGAAAAGAATAAGCAAAAAGGCAAAAGGAAGAAAACAAAAATAAAAAACTTTTAAGGGAAAAGAATAACTTACATTTGTTAGAGCACCATTAGTTTTAAGCATTACAGGTTTTCTTGATCGGTCTCTATGGTGGGAATTTGAGCAATATTTGACCAGTATTTCCCCTTGTTAAATTCTAGTAGTGGTGTGAGCAATGGGCATTTAGTAATAGATAGTTTAGAGAGGGAAGAGGGCATCCCTTTTACTGGAAGGGATTGGAGATCAGGGCAATTCTTGATGGTCAGCTGAGAGAGGGAGGAGGGCAGTGTTAATTGGGAAAGCGATTGGAGATTATCGCAATTCAGGATGATCAGCTTAGAGAGGGAGGAGGGCAGTGTTGATTCAGAGAGTGATTGGAGATTAGGGCAATTCTCGATGGTCAGCTGAGAGAGGGAGGAGGGCAGTGTTGATTCAGAGAGTGATTGGAGATTAGGGCAATATAAATGTAGACATTGAAGTGAAGTGAGGTGGCAAAGACCTAGTGAATGGAGCTCATCAAAGTAATATAAATGTAGCTCAGAAAGAGAGGAGGGAAGCCCACCTTGTTCCAGCAGTGACTGAATATAAGGTAAATTACCCTGAATATATAGATATTGAAGAGAGGTGAGGCTTTTGAGAACTTGGCTGCTTAATGTTTTCAGATTGGATACCTCAAGTCTTGTAATAGAGGAAGGCAACTCCCAATGTTGGATTTCTTCATCACTGCCATCATGATAGATCACTAACTCAGTGAGACAGGGTAAACACCACTCCTTTCGGCCGTTCACTAGTTTCTTGCAATCATAGATCTTAAGGACTTGTAAATTGAAGAGCTGTATTTCTGGCAGACACTTCAGCTTCCAAATATCCAAAGACGTCATGGCAGACTCATGGGTTCCAACTGCCACCGAAAGTATTTCAAGATTCTCACATTCCCTAATAGTGAGACTTTCAGTTGCAGTAGGAATCAAAAACCTAGTAAGGTTGGGGCAATGCTCTACCCTCAATTTGCGTGCTCTTGGGAGAAACTCAGGTGATATATCATCTATACAATCACAATCTCGGAGTGTCAAATCCTCGAGAAACATGTTACAATAACCAACTGGCTCCTCCAATTTCAATTTCAATTTATGGCAACAAGATATCCATATAATCTTCAAGGAACTCGGCAGTATGCTAAAAGGTAAGGAGGTAAGAAAGTTACAATCACCAATATATAGTTCAACAATCTGCTTCATTCCCTCAAATTGGGATCTAAACATTTGAGCTTCATCAAAAAGAGGTGTCTCTGAAATTTTCAATTCTGTCAGAGAAGAAAGATTTTCAGGCAACTTCCCCATCAACTTCGGACATTTTTCAATTGAAAGGTACTCAAGTATAGGGAACTCCCCACTTCCTAGTACGTGCCATTGCTTCCACTCTGGCATATCTGCAAATTCAAGGATCTCAAGAGAGTTAAAAGGCTTTTTGGAGGATGAATTACCATAGAATTCTTGCATCACTTCTTTTATTCCATGCATTCCTTTAATGGAAAGGAATTTCAAAGAAGGGAGTTGTCCTAGTGCTGGCAAGGAATCACAGTCCTTGCAGTCGCGAAGAGACAATTCTATTAGCTGAAGAAATGAAGGATCAGCCAGCCAATTTGAAAATCTTGTCCCTCTATATCCGGTGATTTCAACTTCTTTTATGTTTGTGTATGGGCGTAGCTCATCAAGTATCTCTCTTTCAGTTTGAGAATCATAAGCAGAACTACCTTTACTCCACTCCAATGATAACTTCCCAATATGATTCTTCTCCCTCATCTTTGCCTTTAGAGCTTCCCTTTTATCAACCACATTTTGCAACTCTAAAACTGATAGAGATATATACAAGTTCTCTACTTCACCCAAATCTTCCATTCTCAAACCACCGCTACCACCTATAGGAAACATGGCTCCCCCTAGGACTTGGAGGCTTTTCAACTTGCTCAGATGTGACGGCATCTTCAAGCAAGCAGTATTGCTTATGTCAAGATGACGCAAGTTGATTAACTTCTCCATCTGCAGCGGTAGCTCCCTAAGAAATAGACAAAATGACAGGATAAGTGTTTCCAAATTATACAATGCACAAACGGAATCTGGCAGCTTTACGATAAGTGCCCCAGAAAGGTCCAAAAATCTGAGGAGCTTTAATTTGATAAACAAGTCATTTGGCAACTCATCACTCGCATAAGCTGCCAACGATAATGCCCTTAAGGATGTCAGTCTGGGCAGTATGTTATGCAACACCCTCTTGCTTTGCCTAGAAAAGTAACTGATATTGGTTGGAAGCAATGTCCTCAGCTGCTCTGATTTGGAGAGTAGTTTCAATTTCTCAAAGTCACCTTCTCGTCCCATGGAATAGGACATGTGCCGACTTTGTTGCAAAATATCATCAGATCCTTTGCTCTCTTCCAACCTAATACAAAGTTTTGAAGATGAAATTTGGGCCAAATCATTGACAAGGTCATGCATTAAGAATCTCTCCAGTTTCCATACATATTCTGTGTCCCTTTCGAACAATGATCTTGATCTCAACTCGTCAAAGTATTCGTTACCTGAACAAAACTGCTTTACAAGACCATTAGCAATCCACAGGTAAATAAGTTGGTCTTTGCGGAATACATGATCTTTGGGATATATTGCACAAAAAACAAAACATCGCTTCAAATGTGCAGGAAGATCATTGTAGCTCAACTTCAACGCTGGTAATATACCATTCAAACAATGCTGGTCCCATATTTCACTTCTTAAAATGTTTCTCCACTCATCTACCTCTGATTTGCCGCGTAAAGTACCAGCAACTGCCTTTAGAGCTAAAGGCAACCCTTTGCACTTGTCTGCAATTTCTTTCCCAACCTCTTCAAGTTCTAGATGATCACTATTTTCTAGTGAATGTCTTTTGAATAAAGCCCAAGAGTCTTCACTAGACAGAGTCCCCACGGTGATGGCGCAGCGATCCATCTTCTTAGCACACATCATCTCAGCAACACTCTCCTTACGTGTAGTTACAATGATCTTACTTCCCATATCTCCTTGTACAAAAACATTTCTCAGGTTATCCCACTCATTATAGGTATCATTCCACACATCATCAAGGACAACAAGGAACTTCTTTCCCTTCAGCCTTTCCTTCAATTTGACCTGTAGCTGATTAAGATTGCTGTCATCCTTTGAGTCAAATGAGCCAATTTCTTGAAGTAACCCTTTCGTTATTCTGAGAGCATCATATGGCTCAGAAACACAATACCAAGCTTTCAAACCAAAATGGTTCTTCACCTTCTCATCATTGTAAACCACGTTAGCTAGTGTTGTCTTACCCGCGCCGCCCATTCCAACAATAGGAACTACAGTCAGGTTTCCTCCACTTGCATCTTCAGACAATAAACGGTCAATCAAATCCTTTTTTTCCTTGTGCCTACCAAAGATATCAGATTCATCAACCAAACAAGTTGAAGGTGTTCTAGTTTCTTGTCTAGTCGAACCAAAATGTTCCTGTAAGCCAAGGCGACCAATTTGGTTTTCCAACACCTCCAATGTTTCAATTGTCTTTTCCAACTTGTCATTTATGTTAAGAAAAGAATGATCACCCAAGCACAGGTTGCAAAATCTACAATGTTTCAATAGTTTTCTGCAAGATTTTGATGCTTACCTTCCACCTTAAGCTTCAAAGCTTCATAATTGACTTGTTCAATCAAGTTTTCAGCAGAGTCCACAGCAACTCGAAGCCCATTAAGCCACTCTCTCACAAATAGATTTGATGCCTGCTTATTCTCTGCATCACTTAGCACAGCTTGAAGACCAAGCAAAGTCAATTTCAGCTTCTTTAAGAGCTCAACATCATTCTTACGCTTCTGAAACATTTTGAGAAGATCACTCTGAGGAGCAAGCCTATCAATGAGAACATCAAAAGCTGAAGAGAGAAATGCATCACCAACTGCCAAGACAACCTCCATTTCTGAAATCTGCAAATTCAAAATAAAATGATTTTTTAAGAATTATGAAAAGGATAAATATTTTTCTATCTTTAATTACTAACAACTTCTTTATGTACCTGTTGAATGCTAAGAGTAATTCGCAAACAAGAATGATCACTGAAGCAAAACAATTC
>JAJOOE010000557.1:0-40914 GCA_036250405.1 Solanum raphanifolium | reverse complement strand
TTGAAAAATTCAAAGTGGGTCTTTGAGATTTTTTCAATTTGAACCTTTCTAAAGACGAAATTAATCTTACCCAATTGATGGAAACACAATTTGGTAACGATTTCTATCTTTTTAGTATGTCTAGCTTAAACCCCAATTCTTAGGGTTTGATTATGTGATTATAGGTTGATTTAGCTTATGGGTATTGCTAATTGATAGTTTAAATGTTGTATAGAAGTGAGTTCAATCAGTTATTGTGGTTTAATTTAAAGGGTTGTAGTTGCAAATGCAACTCTACATTCGTGCTTTTAGCTTGCTCGAGAGAGAGGTTTTAAAACCAAGATTACTGAATTGATGGTCTGTGGGTGTTGGGTTGTCATGGGTTCAGCTTGGGAGAGTGAATCCTAAACCCTTTTTCCACACATTCATCTCAAGAGAGTGAATGGACTAAAGCATATGTTGATCTTAACTACTTGCTTGTTGGTGTTCGAGAGAAACCAACTTGATTCGGGGTAAATTGTTCGAGAGAAAGTTTATCCCCACTAAAGTCTAGCTTATTCACTGATTTATAGCTATATATTAGCAATTGCAATTACCCATTTATCTACCTTAGCCTATAATCCAATCACATCCCTAGAATCCGTCTCATTACTTGTTAATTCGTGTTATTTATTATTGTTGTAGCTGATAGTTAAAACTGAAACCCCTTATTTGACACTTGTGTCAACCCCTAATTTGAATTATGTTTTTATTCGTAAATATCTATTACTATGATTGACTTGAACATATTAATACTTTGCTAATGAATCTTAAACACGTACCACTCCTTGTGGGATTCGACCCCAACTCATTTAGTTGGGTTATATTACTAACTAACGATCATTGATGGTTAAAATTGGAAGAAGTGTCTTTGAAATTTTATTAATCAAAATGGCGCCGCTACCGGGGAGTGGCATTGGTTGAGAATTTTTAGTTAAGTTGAATTTTTATTCTTGTTAATTATAGTTGAATCTACTTGTTTTTAGTTTTCATTTGTGTGTTGCTATTTTTAGCACAAAATTTGAGCATATCTGGTACCAAAAGTGACCCAATGGACCACCCTTATTTGAGATTGATGATTCTTAGGGATAACAGCCTAGATTTCAAACAATTGGAGGGTGAGGCCATTTATGAGTTGTGCCTGAGATTCAAGGCCCTATTATAGCAGTGCCCAACTCATGGAATTCTAGATAAAATGCTTCTACCGGATCTTGGCCCCAAATATATAATAGTTGCTGACCAAATCTCTTCAGGTAATCTCATCCAGTTACCTTATACTAAAGCAACCCAACTCTTAAGACCAAGAATTGGCCACAATATTGACTCCACTGGATGTCTTGGCCAAGAAAGTCATGGAATTGGAGGTAGTGACCAAAAAGAAGGACATGTACATCCACCCTCACGAGCATCGAAAGATGAAGAAGTAAGAGGGTGGGAAATTTGAAGAGGTCCACTTACTCATTCTACACAAAGTCGAAGAGCACGACAGAGTGTTGGAGGAGACAAGAGAGAATGTCTTCATGTTAAATCAAATGACAATCTTTCATTCCATGTTCATTCAGCTACTAGAGTCCCAAATGGACCAAGTGATGCCTTGTCTCTACCTAGAGCCAGAAGAGGGGTTACCTTATGGAAATAAGCAAACCCCACTTAAGGAACTTAAGTGCGGACTTGCATCATGCCACGACGTTAGCTAAGGCGCTTCTTGGGAGGCAACCAAAGTGTTTATCACTTTATTTATGTTTTAGATATAATTGTGTGTTGATTTTGTAGGTTGAAGTGTAGAATGTGTTTGAAAAGTGTAGGTTGACAAGCTAAACGTCCAGTCGGCGACTCGCTGAAGAGGTCGGCCAGCCCGACTTAGACTGCTATTGGACTCAAGACATTTTTAAATTGGAGTCTGTAAAACTTGGAGAGCCTAGGAGCAGATTGGTGAATCTCTGACTAGGTCGGCGATCACGACTTAGTCCGCTGTTTGGACCACCACAATTACTGGAGGTCCTGTAAAACACAGCGAGGTAAGTACCCACTCGGCGTGTCGCTGAGTGAGTTGGTGAGCAAAACTAATGTCACTGAATGGGAGAGAACTGGATGGATTTTAAAGGCCAAAGGTTTAAACTTTCAAACTCTTTCACTTTCCCTTACTTTTGAACTTTCCAAACTCACACCCGCACAATATTTTACCTATTTTTTGCATTTTGATCACATTTTAGTCATTGGATTTGTGTTCGGGGTTGGATTTCTTTGCCACCTAGTGATTCAAATTATCTATTCGACTTCTAAGGTTGGTTTTTCGAACCCCGAATCTTTATTTAGCAAATTTGACTCATTTGTAATTAATTCTTATCTTGGTGATGTGTGATGGGCCTCTCTGATCATAATTGTGTATATGTGTGCCTTTGTTAATTTGAATATTGTGCCTTTAATGCCTTTAATGATTAATTCCCGAATTTTTTGTGCCTTCAAATTCATTAAACTTGTGGGGTTGTGCTTGCATGTTGTTGGGTCTAGTCATGTGAAGTCTAAGTAACCTGCATTTGTGCTAAATGACATAATTTTCCCAATAATGGAGCGGTTGATGTCATTCTTAAGGGCAAAAGTCGTCAAATGGCCAAATTTGGCGAAACCGAGAGAAGTCTGAGTATCTTGGTGATATGGGTGTAATGGGTCTTAGTTTAATTGTAATAGTGCTTGCTTTAATTTTGTTTTCAGGGGCTGCGGGGCTGAATTTGGTAAGTTGGTTTGAAAGTTGACACGTTGGGTTGTTTGGCGAGCTTGGTCGACCTCGCCGAACCACTCGGCGGTTTACCGAAGTTCTGCTGTTCGCCTTTAATTTCTTGCTTAATTTTGAATATAGTTCTGTAACTTTCACGAGAATCCTGAGTTCACCGAGTGCACTCAGTGACTCGCCGAAGGTCTTCCTTGATCGCCCTTTGTCTATGCCCCTAATCCTTAAAAGCACTGTAACTTTTGGCGGTCTAGTCTTTGCTCGCCAAATGATGTCGGTGAATCGCCAAAAGGCCCTTCCCATCGCTGACATGTCATTTGTCTGAGAAAATTTTGAGACAATCCTTTCAGCGAGCTCGAACTGGCTCGCCAAAGTGATTCGGCGAGTACAACTACTTTTCTGTGATTTTTTCTAAATTATTCCTAACACTTTTTGATGTTTTTGCAGATATTTTCTAGGATTAACATTGACAAGCCACCCAACAAAAGAACACGAGGTATTGTGATTACTGAAGGGGGAATAAATCCTTCTAAAAGGGGAAGAATAGATCCTCCAACGGGAGGCAAGGGCAAAGGCAAGAGTCCTGCATCTAAAGTTTCGGAGCACAACTCTGATAGGGAAAGATTGTCTACTGCCTCCCGGAATGCATTATCTAAGCCTGAGGATGACCAGCCATTATAATCTCACCCTGACTCCTCTAGGGCTCCAATAGACACACCAGCAGCAGCCACACTGCCAGCCCCAACACCTCCTGTAGCTCCAGTTCCACATGCGGTCCCTCCTCCCAGGCTACTTAACAGTCTAAAAGTTGATGGGTTGTGGACTATTCTCCAGGAGAGGTTGTTATCCACAAAGGTCCTCGAGGCCAGTACTACGGGGTGAGGGACACCCTCCATTTCCACCGTTTTGAGCAGTTCACCAGTCCCCGAGGCCCCTACATTCCTACATGGGTCCGGGAGTATTACTCAGCATACGGAGAGCTGGTGCCAAAGGGGAAGAAGAAGGCTGGCGAATTCAGACCGTTTAAGTTTGTCACGGTCTAGGGAAAGGAAGTCAGGTGCAGTAGCGAGTACATTAATATTGTACTTCATAGTGGTCTAAGAGCTATGTGGCATATGAGGGCTTGCCTACTACTGAGACCTCGGACGACTTGAAGGGCTAGCTTGCTCTATTGATTTTCGATACCACCAGAGGTGGATCGAGGAGGGGGTCCCCATAGAGAAGAGGGATCTGTGTATTGCTGCTCAGTTCTGGTTTGGCTTCATTAGCAACACCATCATGCTATCCCAAAACGAGTCTATCCTATGCCACCCTAGTGTGGCCTACCTTGGGTCAATCATATCCCGGGGAAGCATCAACATGGGACTCTTTATTGAGCAGGAGATGGCCATGAGTGCCAAGAAGATGCAGACTTCCCTACCATTCTCGGTCTTGATCACAGAGATATAACGGCGTGCTGGAGTGCCCCTGGATATGACTAGAGAATTTGAGGTTACTACCTCCTCGTCCATAGATATTAGGCGTATAGAGGCTGAATACACAACAAAGGAGGCCGAAAATAGGAGAGCAGCTCCGGTGGATACATCCCTGGAGGTGGGGATTGATTCAAATCCTGCAGAGGCATATTTGCCTACCCCGGCCTCCAGGGCTTTCAGGTACATATCCTCCTACTTCTTCTTCACAGGGTCCGGGTGCTTCTACCTCAGCCCAGCCCACCAAGATCACTCAGGCCATGCTCATGAAGATGGGACACTTAGCCCACTCGGCTGATTTGAGGGCTACTAGATTGGAGGCTTCTATGCCATGGATTATTGAGGCTGCTACGTTTGCTGCACTAACCCCCCTCTGGACTTCCATTGACACTCTCACTGAGAGAATTGAGGCTTGTGAGAGCAGAAAGGGGGAGACCTCTGAGATTACGGCTTTGAAAGCTAAAGTGGCAGATCTGAGGAAGGAGGTAGACTATCTAAAGTCTACTAACTTTACTTCACTACTATTGGCTGCTGATGATGTTGATGCCCCAAAGACTTCTGTGATTCCTCCGGCTACCACCGGAGATGTACATAGGTATGGCACAACAGCTGATGAGTCGGAGGTGGAGACCGACGAGGAGCAGATTGATGTGAGAGAGGAGAGAATATTTGGAGACCTGCCAAATCTAGAGGAGACGATTGTACAGTTAGTGATCTAGACATCTCTGACAGAGACGTCCATGGTAGGCCCGAGTGGAGCTAGTGGTACTATTGATGCGACTTAAGGCGCTTAGACCCAAGTTCAGAGCACTACACCAGGCACTGATGCCCTTACAGATGGAGCGACTGTGTAGACAGGATCCCTCTTTACATCCCTCTCTATCTTATCTTTTTATTGACTTTTGGATATTTTATTTCTTGCATTTAAGGACAAATAACTTTTGTTTGTGGTGGGGTGAGGCCCACCTTTTGTGATTATTGATTTGTTCGTATATTTGGTTTTTGTGATATATATTGTGTTTTGCACTGTATATTGTGGATGATTGAGCTTGTGGCTCCTTATTATAATTGCAAATGATTTTTGGACCTTTTCGAAAAAATTTGTGCAACCTCTTATTTGTGTTTGAATGTGGTTGTTCTCTTGCAAATTTGAGTATCGGTTTTAATCAATACCGATGACTTGAACAGTGGTTATAATCGAACAAAAATTAATATGCAGCTACGATGAGGCCAAATGAAGTTGCATAGGCAATTTGTGAACTTTTTGCATCTTGTTGTAACTAGCCAATAATGAAATTAAGTCTCTTGTGATGAACATTGCACACTAGCGAGAGTGTGGAGTCTTGTTTAACATTGGTGCCAATGCCTTGTGTGTGATGAGCTTACCGTGAGACATGTGTGATGACACCTAGAATTGGCCCCTTTGGTCCGGTTGACTAAGTGAAGCAAGCTCTTGAGATGATCTTAGGCAACTATTGAAGAGTGAAACAATTTAACATTATACCTCTTTTGTGGCCTACCTTGTGAGTGTGAACGTCGCTTGAACACCCTTTTGAGCCTTAGCCTTTTCTTGGAAGAAACTTCATGCAAATTGTGACCTTTCTTTATCCCTTCACCCTTAATCCTTATTATTTGTGGTTTTTTTGAATAGCCAACTTAGGCCAAAAGCCTAAGTTGGGGGTGTGGTGAAAAGAGAAGGTAAATCAAGAAGTGTAAAGAAGTCCCCCTTGATCCATGATTTTCAGAAAGATGAAACACCTCCATACAAAAAAAATAGAAAAAGAATAGAAGAATGAAAAAAAGAATGAAAAAGTTGTCGAATAAAGTTGTGAAAATACAAAAAGAAATGGCGTGTCTAACGGACCATGGAAAGTGAATGATGGGGTAACTTTTGAGCATGAGTGAAAAATTATGAAGAAAAGGGAAGAAAGAATTATTCATACCACATTTCATAAGGATTACATCCATTGAGCCTAAATGACCATACCTTTACACTCAACCCTGTTATAAGCCTTCAAAAGACCTTTTTGGTCTTGAGTGAGCTAAACAATTGTTGGTTGGAAAATCAGGGCAAACATATGGGTGAAATCATGCATTGTGTTTATCTTTTTGAGTATGAGTGTTGATAGTGTTTTCGGAGCTATAAATTGTTGAACCTTTGTGTGTCATATGGAATCATTCTTTTTGTGAGGGCATTTGAAGCAAGTATTGTGAGCTTGAGAATCTTTGGTAATGGTGAGTCACAACTTGAATCTTTGAGTGCACAATTGATCCTTGCATGAGTAAGTTGAGTCTTTTTGTGTGCATTCTTGATTGAGTCTTGTGTAACACTGTTTGAGACATCCTGTTTGAACTACTGAACTTGAGTTTTACTTAAGGACAAGCAAAATTTTAAGTTGGGGGTGCAGATGAGTCCACGATTTGGACTCATTTAGGGCTTTATTTGGATAGATTTAGTGTCCTCAAATGCTTATTTCGTGCCAATAACTGATGTAAAATCCTTGATCTTCAAGTATTTGGATTGAGGAACAAAGCATGGACACTAATGGGCAAAAAGGAACAAGGCAGTTAAAAGAACGAAGAAAAGAAGGCTTGTTGATCACCTAATCAATTGGGTGAGTCGCCGAGTGGCTATTACCTCGCCTAAAGTTCCAATGTGCCAAGCCCTGAAGGAGAAAAGCAAGTCGGTGAGAGAAAAGAGTAGTCGACGTGTCACCGAACAGTTTCGCGATGCAGTGAGTTGATCGCCCAAATTATAGAACTCAAGGATGCTGAAGGCCAAAGCAAAATGGTGATGGAACTGACCAATGGGCGGATTGTCGAGCTGATCGTCGATCCCGACTTACTGCACCGAATGGTCCTTCACAAAATATTTTTGGCGACTGACTATAAATACATTTTTGAATATTAAGTTGAGTATCAGTTTTCATAATATCTATCTTTTGTTAATCAGTTTTCAATATAGAACTGAGAGTATTGAGATAATATTTTTACTTAGCTTTGAAGAACTGAAGTTTTCCATTTTTGTGAAATTGGAACTAGGTCCTTGAGATTCTTCAATTAGGACCTTTGTAAAGACGAAATTGATCTTACCCAGTTGATGGAAACACAGTTTGGTAACGATTTCTATCTTTTTATGATGTCTAGCTAAAACCCCAATTTTTGGGGTGTTGATTATGTGATTATGGGTTGATTTAGCTTATGGGTATTGCTAATTGATAGTTTAAATGTTGTTTAGAAGTGATTTCAATAAGTAATTGTGGTTTAATTTAAAGGGTTATAGTTGCAAATCCAACTCTACCTTTGTGGTTTTGGCCTTCTCAAGAGAGAGGTTTTAAAACCAAGATTACTGAATTGATAGTCTGTGGATATTGGGTTGCCATAAGTTCAGCTTGAGAGAGTGAATCCTAAACCCTTTTCAAAACATTCAACTCGAGAGAGTGAATGGACTAAAGCATTGGTTGTTCTTAATTGCTTGCTTGTTGGTGTTCGAGAGAAACCAACTTGATTCAGGGTAAATTGTTCGAGAGAAACTTTATCCCTACTAAAGTCTAGCTTATTCACTGATTTACAGCTATTTACTAACAATTGCAATTACCCATTTGTCTACCTTATCCTATAATCCAATCACATCCCAAGAACCCATCTCATTACTTGTTAATTCGTGTTATTTGTTGTTGTTGTAGCTGATAGTTAAAATCAAAAAACCCCTTATTTGACACTTGTGTCTACCCCTAATTTGAATTATATTTTTATTCGTAAATATCTATTCCTATGATTGACTTGAACATATACGTACTATGCTATTGATTCTTAAACACGTGCCACTCCCTGTGGGATTCGACCTGAACTCATTTAGTTGGGTCATATTACTAACTAACGATTGTTGATTCTTAGAATTGGATGAAGTATCTTAGAAACGTTATTAATCAGATCTCCCATGCACTTCTTCAACATGGAAATTTGAAATGCCGAATGAACCGTTGCTAACTCTTGTGGTAGCTCTAACTTATAAACTACATTGTGAATCCTCTTGGATATTTTGTAAGTGTCAATACATCGGAGACTAAGCTTCCCCTTCTTACCAAATCTAATAACAACTTTCATGGGTGATACTTTTAAATATACCCAATCAACTACTTCAAACTCTAACTCCCTTATCCTAACATCAGTATAGGATTTCTGATGACTCTACGCTTTTTTCAACCTCTCATGAATTACTTTCACCTTCTCCATAGCTTGCTGAAATAAATCTGATCCTATCAACTAAGCTTCACCAACTTCAAACAATCAAATAGGAGATCTACACCTTCTCATAAAAAGAGCTTCATAAGGAGCCATTTGGATGCTAGAGTGGTAACTATTGTTGTAATCAAATTCAATAAGAGGTAGGTAATCATCCCAATTACCTTTGAAATCAATCACACAAGCCATCAACATATCCTTTAAGGTGTGAATAGTGCGCTTTGCTTTCCCATCTATATGAGGATGAAAGGCAGTACTTAAGTTCACTTTTGAACCCAAGCCTTTTTGGAATGACTTTCAAAACTGGGCAGTAAATTGCACACCTTTGTTTGAAATAATGGAGATCGAAACCCCATGAAGTCTTACCACCTCTTGAATATGCAACTTAGCATAATCTTATGCGGAATGGGTAGTCTTTACCGGTAAAAAGTGGGCAAACTTTGTCATTCTATCGACAATCACCCAAATAGAATCATGTTGTCTGCGAGACCTCGGCAAACTTGTGATGAGGTCCATGTTTATCATCTCCCACTTCCCTTCCAAAAGTTCTATATTTTGATCCAACCAATCGTGCCTTTGATGCTGTACTTTAACTTGTTGGCAATTCAGACACTTAGCAACAAACTCTGCAATGCCCTTTTACATACAACTCCACCAATAAACCTCTCTCAAATCGCGATACATCTTTGTGCAACCCGGATGAATGGAATATCTTGAGCTATGAGCTTCCTCCATGATCCTCTCTTGGAGTTCATCCACCCTTGGTACGCACAACCTACCATGATACCTCAATACACCATCTCCCCCTTATTCAAAAGCCAATACTTTTTGCTTAGGAACATTTGCCTTCAATTAAAGCAAAATAGGGTCTTGGTCTTGCTTTTCTTTCACTTCTGACACTAAGGATGATTCAGCCCCATTCATCACCACTACTCCTCCTTTTGTCGAATCCATTAGGCGAACTCCCAGGTGTGCAAGTCTGTGCACATCCTTTGCTAGTTCTTTCTTAACTTCCTCAAAATGGGCAGTACTACCCACAGACAGCCTGCTCAAAGCATCAGCAACAACAATAGCCTTACCTGGGTGGTAAAGAATACTCATGTCATAATCCTTGAGTAATTCTAACCACCTCCTTTGTATGAGATTAAGCTCTTTCCGAGTGAACATATACTGAACACTCTTGTGATCAGTGAACACATCCACATGAACATCATAAAGATAAGTGCGCTGTATTTTCAAAGAAAATACTATGACAACCAGCCCTAGATCATGAGTTGGGTAATTCTTCTCATGAACCTTCAACTGTCTGGAGGCATAAGCTATAACTTTGCCATCCTGCATTAATACACAACCCAAACCAACTCTAGACGCATTACAATATACAACAAAGCCTTGCGTACCTTATGGTAAGGTTAACACTGGGGCAGTAGTCAACCTCTTTTTCAATTCATGAAAGCTTTTCTCACAAGCTTCAAACCATTGAAACTTAATTGTCTTCTGAGTCAACTTGGTCAAAGGGGATGAAATATATGAGAACCCCTCTACGAACCTTCTATAATATCCAGCCAAGCCCAAGAAACTCCTAATATCAGTTGGAGACGTGGGTCTAAGCCAATTCTGCACTATCTCTATTTTTTGAGTATCAACTTTAATTCTCTCTCCAGACATAATGTGGCCTGTGAATGCCATAGACTCAAGCCAAAGCACACATTTCAAGAACTTATCATACAACTCTCTATCTTTTAGAGTCTGTAGAACTATTCTGATATGGCTAGCATGATCTTCCTCATTCCCTGAATAGATTAATATGTCATCAATGAATACGATAACAAACATATCTAAATAAGGCTTGAATACTCTATTCATAATATTCATGAATGCCTCAAGCACATTGGTCAAACAAAAGGACATAACCAGAAACTCATAATGACTATAACGGGTTTTGAAAGCTGTCTTTGGAATATCACATTGCCTTACTCTAAACTGATGGTAGCCAGATATGGGATCTATCTTAGAGAAACATATGGCACCCTGAAGTTGATCAAAGAAAACATCAATTCTCGGAAGAGGATACTTATTCTTGATGGTAACCTTGTTCAACTGGCGATAATCTAGACAAATCCTAAAGGAACCATCCTTCTTTCTCACAAATAAGACCGGAGCGCCCCAAGGTGAGACACTTGGTCGAATAAAACCCTTATCAAGGAGATCTTTCAACTCTGTTGGTGCCATTTTATATGGAGGAATAGATATATGACGAGTATCTAGAAGAATATCTATACCAAAGTCTATTTATCTCTCAGGAGGGACTTCGAGAAGATCATCTAGAAAGACTTCTGGAAACTCTTTTACTATTGAAACTGACCAAATAGGAGGTATCTCAACACTAGAGTCATTAACTCTGACAAAGTGATAGACACATCCCTTGGAAACTAATATCCTCTCATTAAGGTATGAAATAAAATGACCTTAGGCACTGCTGAACTACTTTTCCACTGAAAGACTGGCTCATTGGGAAACTGAAACTTGACAACTCAAGTTCTAGAATCAACTGAGGCATAACGGGCATGAAGCCAGTCCATACCAAAAATGACATCAAAATGTACCATGTCTAATTCAACTAAACCAGCCGTGGTGTCCTTGTGATTGAAATAAATGATACAATCAAGATATACTCGCTCAACTAGAATAGACTCCCCAAAAGGTGTAGAAACACAAAAGGGTTCACAGAGTTTCTCAGGAAGAACATCAAACTTATTTGCAACCTAAGGGGTTACAAAATATAAACTTGCTCCTCGGTCTAGCAAAGCATCAACATCAAAAGTAAAAACTTTGATCATACTAGTGACAACATCTGGAGAGTTCTCTTGCTCTTGGCGACTAGTGATCGCATAAAGACGATTTGTTCCTCCGGCAGTATCGAAAGTAGCTCCTCTAGGTGTAGCCCTGTTTGGTGGAGCAATTGATGAAGATTGGGCTCTATTGCCCTGATTCCCATTACCTTCCCGGTTCTTGGGGCACTCTTTCATGAAATGACCCTCTTGTCCATACTTGAAACAACCTGTGGAGTCATCGCGACATTTACCCGAGTGGGTTCTACAACACTTAGCACATAAAGGAGCCTAGTTACCTCTTTGTGCCACACTACCTTGAGACTGTGCAGGTCTAGTTCTGAAATACTGGGAATTTTGACTATTATACTCACCTTTGTTTCTGGGTGTGGGTGCACTAGAAGATGATGGAGAAGGCCCCTTTTTCTTTTGATGAAAGGACGAACGGTTAATATTACTTTTCTGCTGCCCGGACTCATTCCCTGTCTTAGCCTTCTTGTTTCTAAACTCCTCCCTATCCCTCAACTTCTCTTCCTCAACTTTCTGCACATATACCATTAACCTCGATATATCTATGTCCCCAATTAGCATCTATGCTCTGCCCTCTTTGTTTGATAGACGGGACAACCCAGCAACAAATAGACTCATTCTACTCCCCATATCCATAACCATCTCCGGAGCATAGCGAGCTTATTGGGTGAACTTCAACCCATACTCATGAACACTTAGTGACTCTTGCTTAAGGGTAATAAACTCTCGTACCTTGGCCTTTCTGAGTTCTAGGGGAAAGAAATGCCCCACTAACGCCTCCTCAAAACATGCCCAACTCGCAAGTTGTGCTCCCTCAACTCCACCCTTCTTCCACTGGTCAAACCAAAGTCCTAGCAACATCCTTCAATTGATATGCAGCTAGTTCTATTCCCTCAGCATCAGCAATGTGCATAACATCAAATACCTTCTTAAGTTCCTCAATAAAACTCTCTGGATCCTTAGAAGTGTTCCAACCAGTGAAACTTGGAGTATTCATCCTCAAGAACTCATAGATCCTCAAAGTGTCAGCCTCTTCTTATCGAGCCCCTCTTTGTTACCCAACCTGGTTAGTCACAGATTGACTTAGCATTTTTATCGTTTCCTTGAACTCAACATTAGTAACTTCTCCATGGGGTTTCACTTCAGGTGCATTAGGTACCCCTTGCTCCTCAACATTACACCTACCAGGACGACCTCTGACAGCTCTTCATGGAGGCATGATTATCTGAAAACGCGCGCAAGCACGAATTAGAAGAAAATTTTTAGAGATCAAACTCTGACGTACGAAATGAGTATGAAAGAAGTGAGAAATTTTCTTAAATGTCGCAACCTTCTAATTGTAGATGTGGTGCGCTTCAGACCGATAACTAGGATTCTACTGACACAGCTTCATAGACTTCCTAGGACTCATAAACCTTATGCTATGATACCAAGTTTATCACGGTCCAAGCCTACACCCTGGGCGGGACTGGCATTTGAAAACCATTGATGCCGCCAAGCAAACCCTTGGCCAGGCTTACTTATTCAGTGGAAGACTCTTAGCATTATTACAATGATCAAATGCATTTCTACTCAATTGTTTAAAGGTCAAACATTCAACTTGGCCAATGTGGCAACTCAAGTGTTAACATAAGAATAATAATGTAAAGACAACTAAACTACTAACTATCTATGAAGCCTCTAAAACAATGAGGGATGTCGGGACAACACCCCTGATCATCCTAACAATGAAATACTAAAAGCAAATGATAAAAAGGACTACTAACTATCTATGAAGCCTCTAAAACAATGAGGGATGTCGGGACAAGACCCCTGATCATCCTAACAATGAAATACTAAAAGCAAATGATAAAAAGGAGCCGTCTGGGAAGCTAGGAGGCTCACTAACAAACTCTGAGTGCTCAACTGGATCAACGAAGCATTGGATGATGATTCTGGTTACCTGTGTCTGCATCATAAGATGATGCAGGCCAAATGGCATCAATACATTGATTGTACGAGTATGCGAGGGGAAAACTAAACATAACATAATCTTGAAAGAAATCTAATGAAACAGCTACCTTCACTTTACTCAACTTATGAATAACTTAACTCAATATAAAGGAATAAAACACATACAATATATGGAAAGCCTATAAAACAATGGAAAACAATTTAGTTCGTTAAAGAAAATGCAATAACAAACTCAACTTTACTAATATAATAAAGTAATATAGTTTCTGTGGGAGTTTATCTAACTAACAACCACCACTATGAGCCTAAATGGTGATACATCGTCTTGCCCAAGCTGCCAGAACTATCATATACTTTGTGGTCATATAGGACGTTTTAACTAAGTGGATCCACTAGTTTATGCTAAAAAACCACTTAAGGAATCACCTCAAAAGTATGACATTTACTACACATGATGGCTATATGGTTTATGGAGACTTGAGTTATTATGAACTCGCATCCCCATATGAGTGCTCAATACTACTCCCAAAAATAAACTTAGCTCATATTTTTTAAAACAAACTTTTTTCTTTGGTTTGAGATAATTACTCAAAACTTAGTTTAAAAGCTTTCTTGTAATCGATGTTCCCTTTCTTGCTCAAATGTGGAAAAAAAATTTAACTCTTGGGAATACTTAGTTCCTGTATAGGCTTTGAAGAAATGAACTCTTACTCTTACTCTTTATTGAACTCAAAGCTTAAGCCTTAAAACAAAGTTGAAACATTTGTAAAAGACTTTTGGAAAACTTTATGAACTTCTCTTAACTTGACTCCTAACTTTCCTTGACTTGACTCTTAACATTCCTTGAATTAAATTATGGATTCATGGATTGTTATTTGTGATAGGAACGATCTCATGATGTTTAGGAGTGTTTTTAGATAGTTAAACATGAGAAAAGATCAAGAAATCACTAACTGGAAACTAGACCACGACGCGGAGATGTATTTAAATATTTGATTGCAAAATTTAATTTTGAAACAGAGGAGTCCGTGTCCCAACCGCGACCGGGAGCAAGTCCGTGACGCAGACTTGCGTGCCAAAACCTGCTCGACTTTTTCCTTCTTAGTTTTCTCACCCCAATTCACCTAAATCTGATTCTTTTTTTCAATCTCTCTATAGATTCAAATGCCCAGTATATATACACAAGAGTCTAACTCAAAACAACTCTTAAATCGACACGATTCCATCAAGAAGTCCACAATCCCATTAAATCTCAAGAACCAAAGCAAACTTCAAGAACATAATTCAAGAACATCATACTTTGAACTTTATAGAAACGAATTTCGCTGAAACAAACATGATTGACGCGTGGGTGAACAAACCCAATGCTATGAAAGTCTCACGTGGCTTGTAGGATTGAATCCTTGGCGAACTCCACAACCAAAATCGCAAGAACTTGACGAATCTTGAGCTTCTCTTCTCCTTTCTCCTCTTTTCTCTTCTCTCAAAACCCTAGCATATTTCTTAATTGCGTAAACTGAACTAACTCAGTTTAGACCCCAAATAAATTACTAAAAATGGATGTAAGTAATTGGGTAAGGAAAAGACTAAACTACTCTTCAAAAATCCGGTTTAGACTTTCCTTAATTGAACAACCTAACTTCAAATTGGCATATCTCACTCATACTAACTCGGAATTGTGCAAACTCAACGGCGTTGAAAAGATTATTCCAAGATATTTCCTACAATATCTGGAAACACACCTAAGTCATCGTGATCTAGGATTTATGGTCATTTGAAGTTGACCAAAAACTCAAACTTAACATAACTTAACAAATTTCTAGATTTTTCATTGTTTCCTAAAATGACTAATCCCAGCTCCAATTCTTTCAATTAGCGAGATGTTACAAGGCAACCCAAGTTTTTTGTTTTTAAGTTTTGTTATTTGAATAACGGTTGTTAAATGTGCAGGGTGAAAATTTGAAACTTGGGAGGAATGGGCAATTAAGCGAGCTCAAGTAACATTCGGCAAGCCCGGTGTGGATCACCTTTTTGACAAACCAATCGGTCGGAGTTCTGGTAATTTCGGCTTGAAAAATTTCCATTATGTGCATTGCCGAGTGGGTCGGCGACATAAGTAACATCGCCGATCAAGACACGAACTAAAGGGTCAAAAAGATTTCCAACCGTTTGAAATTCAAAACTCTCTTTTATTTTGCATTTTTGACTCTTTCATTTTGACACCCTCATTTTAGATCATACCTCTTGTCAATTTTGTGTGTGGGTATCGTCACAGAGTTTGATATTATCTCTGTTGCTTGCTTTCTCCTCTGCATGCGCTTGATATTTGTCTACTTTTGAGGTTGGTGTCCCGAACATGCTTTACATTCTTTGCCATAATCGACGCATGTGCGCATAGTTTTCAAGTTGTTTTTGACCATGTAACCTTTATTATGATTACTTAGTGCATGTTTTTATATTACTACTTTTATCACTTCCTTTTTATTAAGTATTATTTATTTGTTATAGTTAGTGCCTTAGTGGATAAGTTTTGTTGATTTAGAGATTGTTTTAGCAAATGTGATGTTGCCATTGAGTTTTACTCTAACAGTTTGTTTCAATTTTGATTATTTAGTTTTTATTATGTTTAGTATTAATCAAAAACTAAATTGGCAGATGAAGAAATTACAGTCAATTTACAAGGCCTCCCATGTTAATAAGACATGTTTTTATTTTGAAATTATTATTTAATTCATTTATTTTTATTCATATTTATTTAGTACTAGCACTTTTACTAAGTATTTGTACAGGTACCCAGAGTTATTTTCCATTGAAGCTATTCAGATGAAATTTGAATTATATTGTTTATATCGATGTTATAGGCAAACTTTAGGGCATGTCTAATGTTATTGTTTTAGTTTTTTGTTTGTGTTTATTGCATGTTTATTATAGTTGTATATTATTTTTATCTCCTCCTCAATTTTAAAAAATGAATTCAGTCGAAACCCACAATTGTGAATTTTGAAGGATGCCTAACACCTTCCCTTCGAAATAACTTGAACCCCTTACCTAGAATCTATTTGTTTTGTAGACATTCTTTTATGTTAATTAATTTATTGGTTTCCTAATTTTTCCTAAAATTAAAGGGCGACTACTTTAACATTCATTTTTCTTAAAATTCATTTAAAACTGAATTAATTTATTATTTTTTGAGTCACCATGCCTTATTTGAATAAAGTAGGGATGTAAACAGAATGACGACTCATTTGGAGATATAGAGGTTCTAATCATTATGAGTTCTTTTTAAATTGAGGAGTCATTCTTTTATTGTGTTATTCATTATATCTTGTATATTTTTTATTTGTATATTGTAGTTGTTATTTATTCATTATTTGTTTAATTATATGTATGTTGGCATTGCATCATGAAATATTTCCGCCATTCCGCATTTTTATTTCTTACTTAATGGACGATTATGCGGGCCACAGTCGTTTGTTATCCACTATATTTATTGGGGTACCCTGGGAAATGTAGTTCACTACTAACACTAAAAAATGACGGATGGCGTCGCTCCAAAAGGCGATGCCATATGCCACAATGTCCGTCTCTTTTTAATAAAAATAATTACTTTTAAAATTATTTTACCAAAAGTGACCTATGGCATATTTTAGTCCGTCGCTTTTTTCCGTGGATTTTTGCGCCAAATATATATAAAATTAATAATTATTTATTTAATATAAATATAGACGTTGTCCGTCGCTTTTAATTAAAAATAATTACACATAAATTTAAGAATAGCCATGTCGTCCGTCGCCTTTGAATTATTTTATGTTACTAATTATTTTTCTATGGAAGTGACGGACAACATCTTTACGTCCGTCGCTTCTTGGTCAAATATTTTAAATAAGTGACAGACAACATCTCTATGTCCATCGCTTTTTGGTCAAATTGTTTGGTCAACTATTTAATGAAATGTGACGGACATAGAGACGTTGTCCATCACTTTTCAATAAATATTTGATACTTACAGACGCGATTTCCCACATTTCTTCCCTATTTCTTATTTTTCACATTCTCTCCTCTCCTTCTCTCTACTCCACCGCCGTCGTTACTCCATATGTTGCTGCCTCCGATTGGAGTCGTGAGGAGCTGCCTCCGCGAGCCTCAACTGTCGGAGATCCGCCGCCGCCTCCTTCCCCTCTCTCTTGATTATCTCTTTCTCCTTTAAGGTTAGGGTTTTATTTATCAAAAAAAATCAATTTGAGCTCTATTTGATTTTGTTAGTTATTTAATTGTAATTATTTTATTGATTGTTAGTTTGAATTGGGAATTATTAGTTAGTGAGTTAATTGAAAATTTTAATGTTAGGGTTAGTTTGAATTAGGGTATCTTAGGATTTGATTGAATTTGAGTATTTCTTGAGCTAATTAGTTTGATTTTTGGGATTGTAGGATTAGTTTGAATTAGGGTATTTAAGGGGTTGTTTGAATTTGGGTATTATTTGAGTTAGTTTGATTTTTGGATTTTAGGACTAACTAGAGTTTGAATTATTATTGAGATTTTAGGACTAATAGTTTGAATTTGGGATTACGACTAGCTAGCTAGTTTGAACTTGGGATTTTAGCACTAGTTAGATTTTGGGATTTTAGGACTAGTTTGAATTTGTGATTTTAAGACTAATTTGAATTTGTAATTTAGGACTAGTTTGAATTATATTTGAGATTTTAGGACTACTAATAGTTTGAATTTGGAATATTACCACTAGTTTGATTTTTGAATTCTATGAGTACTTTGAATTTGTGATTTTAAGACTAGTTTGAATTTGGAAGTTAGGACTAGTTTGAATTATATTTTTGATTTTAGGACTAATAGTTTGAATTTGGGACACTAGCTAGCTAGTTTGAATTTGGGATTTTGGGGATTTGAATTACAACTTAATTAGAACTTATAATTAATTATAACTTGAATTTACTATAAACTGAACTTAATTAGAAATATAAACTTTAAATGTTGTTGACTTTAATTTATTAGAAATTAATTTTTATTCTTATTAGAACTTAGATTTTATTTGAACTTAATTAGAATTTTGTAGTACTTTAAAATCTGATTGACCTTAATTAATTTGAACTTAATATAAATTAATTAGAACTTTATTAACCTTAATTAATTTATAATAACTTGAAAAATTAATTAGGAATTAATATAAACTTAATTTTGAACTTAACTAGAACTTGAACTTAATTTGAACTTAATTAATTAGTATTCATTAATTAATTAAGCTTTAACTTTGTAGATCTTGAAATGTAGTATTTATATTAACAACATAAATTAGTTTAATGTAGTAAAATTATTATTAAATTTATTAATATAATTGAACATCTATATATTTGTAGATGGATCATCGTTTGTGGATGTATAATCTGCATTATGAAATTGGTGCTGGTTTGAAACCTGAGTTTATTGACGGTGTTAGAAATTTTATTGAACATACAATGACACTTGATATTTTCAAGAATAATGGATTGGGTAGGTGTCCTTGAAATGCCTGTAGGTGCTTAAACTTTTTTTAACCAGATCCAGTCATAGTTCATTTGTACCGTAATGGATTTAAGCCTAGATATTTCGTATGGATTGATCATGGAGAAAGAGATGAATTGAATGGTATGTTCTATAATTTGATGCCTGTGGATGAATATATATTATGCTTGCACCAAATGGCAAAATTAGGGTTGAACATGATAGGGTTCATGAAACGATTAATGATGCTTTCGGGGTTGAAGGTGGGATGGAAACCGAACAATATTTTGATGAAGCTCCTACAGAAGAAGCAAGATGCGTCTATGATCAATTAGAAGAGTCTAGTCGTCCACTATGTCAAGGGAGTTCGCATTCTGCTTTGTCAGTTGCGGTTAGATTAATGAATATTAAATCAGATTGGAATGTTCCAAATGTGGCTACGGACTCAATGGTTGATCTTTTGGGTGAACTAGATAATCTAGAGTTTAACATACCTAAAAACCTCTATCAGGCAAAGCGTTTGGTTTCCAAGTTAGGATTGAAAAATCATTTTTTTGTAAATAGTTGCATGTTGTTTTACAAGATTTATAGTGAATTAGAAAATTATAAGTTTTCTGGACATGCTCGTTATAAGAGGACTCCGGCTGGAAATATGGTCCTAGTTAAGGCGATGCATTATCTACCTCTCATTCCTAGGTTAAAGAGGTTCTATGCATCGATGAGGTCTACCCCACATATGAGATGGCATCGTGAATATAGAAGGCCGCCGGGTGTCTTGTCTCATCCATCTAATGGTGAAGCATGCAAGCATTTTGATAATGTATATCCTGATTTTGCTAGTAAACCAAGAAATGTTAGATTGGGGCTATGTGCAGATGGCTATGGTTTAGCCCAAAGCCTCCTTTTGATTCACATCATGGTGTTGAACATAATTGGACCAAACAAAGCTTATTTTGGGAGTTGTCGTATTGGAAGGACAATCTGCTACGACATAATCTTGATGTGATGCACATTGAAAAAAAATATTTTGACAGTTTGTTTAACAAAATGATGGATGTTAAGGGTAAGAAAAAAGACAATCCAAAAGCTAGAATGGACATAAAGGAATATTGTAGGAGAAAAGAGTTATGACTGCAGGAATTACAAAATGGTAAAATAGTTAAGCCCAAAGCCAACTTTTCATTCACATTGGATGAGAAACGTGAAATTTGTGAATGGATTAAAAATTTGAGGATGCCGGAGGGCTATGCTTCGAATTTAGGAATGCAGGCAGATATGAATGAAGGAAAATTTATAGGTATGAAAAGTCATGATCTTCATGTCTTCATGGAAAGTTTAATACCTATCGCTTTTAGCCATCTACCCGTAAGGATATGGAAACCAATCACAGGGATAAGTCTTTTTTTTAAAGATTTGTGTTATGGAAAGTTGTTGGAGAGTAGTTTAGACAGGATGGAGGAAAATATTCTTGTTATTACTACTAAGTTGGAGAAGATATTTCCATCTGGTTTCTTTGATGTGATGGGGCATCTTTCAATTCACCTTGTACAAGAGGCCTGTCTCGGAGGTTCGGTTCAAACAAGATGGATTTATCCATTTGAAATATTCACTAAGTTATATATATTCACCAAGTCTTTTATTAATATATATATACATATATACATGCATAAAAATTGGTAGTTCCAAACAATTAAGCAAAGGGGAAAGATCGAAGGATCAGTTGTTCAAGGTCATATTGGGAGAGAAACTGGTGATTTTTATTCTTATTACTTTGGTGATGATGTGTCATGTAGGAGAAACAGTCCCAATAGCAATGATGAAGGAAATATTGAATCTTCATTTCCACCGATATCAATTTTTAATCAAAATGGTCGGGGATCTAAAGAGCGTGGACAGCGAGGCTTCACTGATATGGAAATGTTATCAGCTGTGACACATATTTTGCTTAATTGTCCAGAGATTCAACCATATGCCAAGTAAGTGTTAAAAATGTGTAATCAAATTACATACTAATAAGTTCTCATTAACTAACGAAATACTTGAATGTAAAATGATCAGCTTCTTTGTAAACACATGGGGTAATGAAACCATCTATAAAAAAAATTCCAAATGGCTAATAAACTATATAATTGTGCAATCACTAAGTATTTAGTAATATATTCATGTTACACTAAATTGTATTACTTGAAATAACAATCACGTAGGTTTACAATGAATACTCAAGTGTCCAACATTTGCAATTAGTGAAAGACGTAGCACTTGGACCTGAATCTCAAGTACTGGCAATGAATAAGTATTGTGTCAATGGTTTTAATATTCAAATTGAAGATGTTTCTACAAACAAGAAAACAAATAATAGCGGTGTGTACATACAAAGTAATGTAGATGGTACTGGTAAAACTATTGAATATTATGGTGTCATTCATGATATTATTGAAGTGAGGAATTCAGGTTGGCCTAAGAAGAAGATTGTATTGTTTCGGTGTGAGTGATTTGACCCATCACATAGAGGCACAAAGGTGGACAATCAACATAATACAATTGAAGCTAAACACACCAGGAAATACAGAAGTTATGATCCTTTTATTATTGCACAAAATGATAAACAAGTGTATTACGCTGCATATCCATTGCGTAGAGACAAAGTTGATTGGTGGGTTGTTATAAAACTAAGTCTGTGGGAAGAATTGAAATTGACAATGTCTTAGATATGGTGTATGAAAATGATGTTTCGATTGTTCATCAACAAGTTCATGTTGAATTGGAAACCACACTACAACATCCTTAACACATATTAGAAGAAGTATCTGATTATGAGATAATGAATGTTAAGGAAGAAATATCCGAGAATGAGGAAAATGAATCATTTGATGACAAAGAATGGGATGATAATGAAAATGAAACAATTGAGGAGGAAGAATGGGAGAATGATGGAATTGAAACAAGCGAGGAGAAATAGTGTAGAATGAAAGCTAGTATATATGTAGGCTAATTTATTTTGCTAATTTTATTTAATTTATGATGTTTATATATTATACATGTAAATTTGCCTACAAATGTCATCATGCAGTGACAGTTATAGACATCGCGAGAATCTTGAAGTAATCCAGACTAAACAGGCTAAAAAGGAGAAATCAACTAGGAGACCCATAGATCCTGAGGATATTCTAGGATCTATTTCCTCTATGCAAGAGCGTATCAGTCATCATACCCATTTATTTGTTGTTTCGTTTCGTACGGCGAATCCTCGGGCATATTATCTTAATTGTCGTCGACCAGTCGGTGCTTTCTCTACTTCACATCCATTGCCTCCACGGTGCTACGAGGACATACCTTTACAGGCTATTCATCGACCACGACCCTTATCTACAGGTAGGATATTGGATGGTACTCCATCTCACACATGTACATCTCCTCAGTTATCTGCCATGAGGATTGGAAATTCTAGTAGCGAGCAGTGAGATACTATGGCAGGTACGCCTCCATTGACTCAACATTTTGTTCATCATGGTGTATCACCTTTATCTACAGCTACACCTAGTGCTACACTAGATGATGAGATGCCTTCTCTAGCTCCTGGCCAGAGTCATGATTGAGTCGATGGATCATTGTAAGTTTGATTTGTTATCTATTTGTTAGTTTAATTTATTTATTTCGTATACTTTAATATATTATTCATAAACTAACATATGTATCATGTGTTTTGCATGTGGCATCATGCAAAGGATGCTGCCCGGGCTTTAAAGACTGTGTTAGAAGACTTTATACACAGGCTTATCACTCTTGGAACGAGAGTCCAAACAGTATACGCTAGGCGATGTTTAATGAATTTAAGGTATATATTTTTTATTTAAGTTTAGTATACTTTACTTTTTTTTACTATCGATCTAATTAATGCTATTCAATTTTTTCTAGACTCTTTGTACAAGGGAGTCGAGGTACAATTTGGTCATTGAGACCACATTTGAGAGGAGGGCATCCGCCAGACTGTCTAGCTGGCTAAAGAAAGTTTGGGATACTGATCAACGTTCGGGTTGGATGTTGCCTTATGTTTTTGATGAATCAAGTCTCTATTGGAACACAGATAAGTGTAAGGCAATGTAAGAACAAGCCAAAAAGGCTAGAGGCAGTCTTAAAGGTGGCACGTTACACACCGGAGGTGCAAAGACCGTTGGAACAATTACAAGAGAGATGGTAAGTTCTAATTCAAACGTTTAAATAAATAATTAGTTGATTCATATATACCGTTATAAATTTTTGTTTTTAATTATAGGAAAAAGAATTGGGGTGCACTCCCATTGGACCGGAGGTTTTCAAGAAGACTCATGTGAAGAAGAAAGAAAATGAGTCGGATCCGGAAGTGTGGGTGGAGGAAAGGGCCGAACGAACTTTTGTAAGTTATTTAATATTAATAATATATACTAATAGTGAATATATATATCATATGTATATATCTTGATGTCAATTTTTATATTTAATATGCAGAATGAGTTTCATCAGTATGTCGCTGAGAATCAAGATAGTTCGGTCAAAATGACACCTAAAATGTCCACCCAAATTTGGACAGAAAAAGTGGTAGGGGGACATACAAAGGTAGAGTCTATGGTCTAGGCTCTCCAAACTATGTAAGAACACTCCAATTACGCTTACGAGGTATTGGATCGTCACGTCAAGCTGATGAACTTAATTGTGTTCAAATTGCTGCTATGTCGGCTCAAATAGCACAACTTACATCAGCACTGGCAAAGTCGGAGCGGAGAAGAGTAGTTGAACAACAAAGCATGAGTGAGAGCGTTCAACAAATCTAAGAACAAGGGTTGAACCTCGCTCGTCGACCTACTACTTTGGCTCCCGAGGACACCGACAATGAAAGTAAGGAGGAGGATGATTTTGTAGATGCCACTCAGTAGTTTAGGTCACTTTTAATATATGAACTTTTTGAAATTTTGAAATGAATTTTGGAAGACTTTATTAGTCTATAAATTGTTATTTAGATACTTTTGAATGTTATTTTAAATTTGTTGTTTTATGTTTTGTGTAGCTTGTTTATAATGTTGTGTGTTTAATTGGGCTGAATTGAATTGAATTGAATTGCATTGCATTTGCAGGTGGGCAGCAAAAATTACCAGTTTCTACAGTCAAAAAAGCCCTCTCATATTCAACTAGCGTAGAGAGATGCCAAATCCTTAATTTAGCGCATTGACGTAAGACGACCCAACACCCAATGCGTGTTTGACCCATTAGAAAGACCAACTTGAATCCAAAATTGTCTCCGGCCTAAATAGATGATCATAATTGTGTGTTTAAGCTTGAAGGATGTATATGTCATTTGAATATTCATAGTCTCTTAGGGCTGGGGTTTATTTTAATAGCTTACTCTAATTTAAGAAGGATTTTTACAAGCTACCATTCCATCTAAAAGGTGTTGACATTTGAAAATGACAAAAAGTTCAAGAAGGAAGGGTCTTCCATGAAGGCTTAGTTTAGAATTGTACCCTTACATGAGACCGATTATTTGTATCGATTTTCCCTCATTTTGTAACCATATTTGATCCATTCATAAAATTTGTATAAAATGTTATTGGGGAAATGGAATGTTGTCAAATGATGTAATACATCATTTAAATTGATAGGTCTACCCTTGGCACAAAAGGATCACATATTTGTATAGGATGCGCAATATCTATATGTATGTCATGTGATATAATTGAGTTTGTCTTCAATCATAACAATGCTTATGTGTTTAATTAATTCTTTATGTTTAATCAAAACAGTGACGCTTAAAAAATCACTTGCAAGCATTCAAGATAAGTGTTTACATCCCTACTTTATTCAAATAGGGTGAAATGTCGTGGTGACTGAAAAAGTAATCAATTAATTCAATTTTAAAAGAATTTTGAGAAAAATTGAGTTTTAAAGGAATCGCCACCTAATTTTGGAAAAACTACAAAACCATTTAAGTGATCTACGAAACCATTAGATTCTAGGTAAGGGGTTCAAGTTATTTCGAAAGAAAGGTGCTAGGCATCCTTCAAAATCCACAACTGTGGGTCCCGATTGAATTCATTTTTTTTCAAATTGAGGAGATAAAAAATAATATACAAGTATAACAAACAAGCAAAATACACAACTAATAAAATAGAACAATGATATAAGACACGACCTAAAATTTGCCTAACATTGACATATACACAACAATGAATAAGAATATTGTTCGAACTTTGTTCGAATAGCTTCAATGGGAAGCACCTTCGGGTACCTGTGAAGACACTTAGTAAAAGCGTTAGTCATAAATAAATATGAATAAAAATAAATAAATTAAATAATAACTTCAAAAACAAAATCTATCTTATTAACATGGGAGGCCTTGGAAATCGACGGTAATTTCTTCATCGGCCAATTTTAACATATCATATCCAACATCATTTCAACAAAATATTTTAGGAGAAAAAAGATCTACAAACAGAAAGAAACAAAAAACAAAAACTATAATATTTTAAAAATAGACCAATAGTAGATCGCTAACCACCTTTAGACAATTCAAAAAAATTATAAAATAAAGTAAACATGAAAACATCACATGAATCACTAGAAATTTTTATTTATTTTTTAAACTAACAATGATAACCACAATAATGAGACAAACCCACTATCAACTTACCTTTTTTCCCAAACTTAATTCACTCAAGCGAACAAATAACTCAAAGATTCTAAATAGACATGAACTTCACAATAAAATAAATTAATCAAAATAAAGTATAAAGTGGCAATAGTCATTAACAAAAAAGAATAGTTAGCAAAAATAATACAATATACAAACCATTTTACTGGAACAAGAATAATAGTAGAAAAACAATTCAAATAAATTTCTAACAACCGTAATAAAAAAAAAAAAAACAAACAAAATATCAGTCAAAACCATCAAACCCAACAAAAAAATGAGATTAAACAAAAGAAACAAACAAAGTTTCATTTCAAGCAATAAGCCAAAATAGCCAAAATAGTAATACTCACCGGGGAAGACAAAATATCACCGAAAAAAACAACGATGGCCGGAGTTTGAACCCTTCCGGCCAAATCTAAAACGAAGAGAACAAATAAAATAAAAATATCAAAAGATAAAAATAAAAGGATTACCTGTTTATTGAAGGTGTATTGAAGCTTGGAAAGAGAGATGGTAACAATGGTGTTTGGTTCCATCAACTTCGTTCTCCGGAATTGGAATCACGGCGAGTAGTGTTTGGTTGTTGTTTTTCGAGCTTCGTGCTCTGCCGGAGCTTGTAGCTCACTTGGTTGTTGTTGTCATTCGCTCCAGCTTGCTGGAATCAACTCGTGAGCTCGAAGCTCGCTTTATGTGGGTTCATTTGGGTGGTGGTTGGTTGTTGTTTGGAGTTGCTGGTTTGCGGTGGTTTCTAGTGGTTTGCGGTTGAGAACGAATGGGTCTGCTTCGATGGTGATTTTGGAGTTGAATCAGAGTTTGTGTTCGCCAGCGCTAGAGGTCGGAGCTGATACACCTGCAAAACAACAAAATCGTGAGGGGAAAGGGGGAAAAAGACTGACTTGCGAGCTTTTATTTTTCGCTTCAGCTCATCGGAGCTTTTAGATCCTCGCCGGAGCTGCTGCCCGAAAAGATGGAGAAAAAACAAAGGGGTTTTGTTTGGATTGTGGTTTTTGGGTTATTTGGGCTGAAGTGTGATGGTGTTTTGGTCGTTTGTGGGCTGTTTTCCAGCAGTTGGTGGAGCTGGGTTTGATGTAGTTTGGAGGGTTGAGATCTGGTGGTGGAGAGGGAAACAATGATGGTTTGTGGTGGGGTATTTCTGCTTTTCTGGTGGTTGTCCGGTTGTGTTGGAGAAATGGGAGTAGTTAGCATGAGGGAGAAAGGGTTTTGGGTTGCCGGAACTTCGCAGGATTCCGGGATGTTGGCAGCCGAAAAATTAGTGACTAGTGAAAACCTTTTGTGGATAAAAATTCTGAAAAATTTAGAACTTCTCCCTAAAAATAACTCACCACCCCTTCATTTTTTACCTAATCAATACTTAAATAGGAAAATAATTATTCAATGGGCTCAAATTGTGGGCTTGAGATTGTGGCCCAAAATCATCGGTCAATCTGTGTATGCAAATTTTATCCATATTTGAATGAATTTCTAGACTGTGCAAAATATCAAAATGAATATTAACAAATGTAACAAATAAAATGAATATTAAAAAAAATATAACGAACGTAACTTATGAAATGTAAAAATGTAATTTTAAAATTAACTGATAAAAAATCTTTAATTTTGATAAATAAGGATAGTTATCGATAAACTTATTTAAAATTATAAAAAAAATTATTTTTAACTATTAAAAAAATAAAACTTAAATATTATGAATTTTGAAAATGTGAGGCCAAACTTGGGTGTCAACAACTATCCCTTTCGTTGGATATGATTGATGAAAGAAATCGTGGACAATAAAAATTGACAAATTCGGTTTTGGCCGAACACATGACCTTTATATAAAAGTGTGGTTGCAATGTGGTGGAAGTCGATCCCGGACTTGCCTCCAAAAGGTTCTACACTGTGTTGCATCCTTGTTGAATAGTCTGCACCCGTGGCTCAACTGAGAATGCATCCTCTTGGATGTTCTCGAAAAAACAAAGATGAAACTCATTAGTAGAGACAAAATTAAAGGGAAAAGGGTAGCATCTCTTACGATACGACAAATGAAGCTGATCCATTGGTAGGATAAAATTGCATGTCCTTCGGTAGGACGAATAAAACTGATCCATCAGTAGGATATCAATGTTTGTGTATCGATAGGACGAACAAAGATGATGATCCATCGGTAGGATTTGAATGTATGTCCATTGGTAGGACGAATGAAAATGATCCATCAGCAGGATATGAATGTATGTCCATCAGTAGGACGACTGATTATTATCCATATGTAGGATATAAATGTATGTCCATTGGTAGGACAAATGAAAATGATGATCCATCGGTAGGATATGAATGTATGTTTATCGGTAGGATGAAATAAAATGATCCATCGGTAGGATCTGAATGAACGTCCCTCGGTAGGACGAATGAAGATGATCCATCGGTAGGATCTAAGTGCACGTGCATTGGTAGGATGAATGAAAATGATCCATCGGTAGGATCTGTGTGTATATCCTTCAATGCCAGCTTCAACGTGAAATAGATACGGTGCACATCCATCACCTCCGAATAGATGCGATTTAAATACAAATATCATTCAACACAAGTCTCCTACGACTTGAACGCATAATAGATAGGGTGCACATCCTTCACCTCCTAATTGATGTGACTTAAATGCAAAATATCTTTCAACGCAAGTTTCCTCTGACTTGAACGTGGAACAGATATGGTGCACATCTTTCACCTTCGAATAGATTCGACTTAAATGCAGTGGCCTTCTTGGCAAATGAAAATGTAATGGCCCTCTCGACAAATGAAAAATGAAATGACCGTCTTGTCAAATGAAAAATGCAAGTGATGGATGACCCAATGATTTCCACTGTAACAAAGTGGATGACTTGGTGATTGTCCAAATGTAACGAGGTTGATGGCTTAGTGATTGTCCACTGTGACGAGGTGGATGGCTCGATGATTGTCCAACAGTAACGAGGTGGACGGCTCGATGATTATCCACTGTAACGAGGTGGATGACTCGATGATTTTCCATTGTAATGAGGTGGATGGCTCGATGATTGTCTACTGTAACGAGATGGATGACTCGATGATTGTCCACTGTAATGAGGTGGATGGCTCGATGATTTGTCTTGAAAGTGTCATCGCCTCAATGCTTTCACGTGTTCCTGTACTTGAAAAGGAACAATTAGTCGACACAATGTCGCCTTAGCTAGCGACTTAGGCAAGAAACCTTGAGAAAAGATTCTTTAAAAGAGAATGTGCATAAAATGCCAGATCACTTTTGACACATGTGAGTAAACAACATTTTACTCTTGACCATTTTGTGTTTATTTTGATTTATATCTTATTGGAGAATTGTACGAGGAGTTGTTGGCTCACCATGACAATGTTGGAGATTTGCAAGTTGATTTTGAACTTCAAGCGATGCTGGATCATTTGAAGTTTACAATCAAGCTTCTGACAGTACTTGTTGGAATTTTTGAGGTCTTCCTCAAAAATTCTGTCCCAGTTAGAACTTTTGGCAAATCTCGAAATGATCTCCAATCTTGACTTGCTGGAAATAGCACCTTTGTTGTGAATTTTTGAGATATTCTCAAAAATTCTGTCCCAATTTTTATTGCAAGGAGAAAAGAAAATCACACTAGGTATATGTCCGAGCCGTCGTGGCTCCTACATATCATGTTGAACTAGGAATCAGGTCAAATGTAGTTCCAATCTTGTAGATGATGACTACTGCAAAGAATCTGAGATAAGATCATTAGTAGAACATGTACAATATGAACATGATGAAATAGGAAAATAATATTATCTACGATATTTAAAGCTTAAAGACAAAAGATATGTCACATATTTTGGGACGGACAGTCCAATGAAGTAAGATAGGCGTCTCATACTGACAAGATTAGCCTAATGACACTTTTTACAATGAACAACCCAAAAAGGAAAGACAGATTCTTTTTTTTAATGGAATGAATTTAAAAAAATGCTTTGGAAAATATTAAAGGTGGGTTTTGCTCACCTTTTTTTTCGTTTTTTGCTTTTTTTTTTAAAAAAAGAATAAAGAATGTGAAGAGATAGTCAAGTCTTGACTAAAATGGTACCAACAGTAAGGATTGCATGTAAATTTATTATTATTTTTTTAACTAAGATTGAATTTTAGGTAATTTCCACAGCTTCAAGTGATACCTCAAACATACTTAAGTACCTACAAGTTTTGTTCATCTTTCTTCAAGCAAAGGTTTTGAATTGTACCAATCCTCATGTTTCAAGTTCCCTCACAACAAAGAAACGTCATATTTCACACATATTTGAAGCGTTTGATTTGAGGACATTTTTCAAAGTACACTCACACTCACAAGAATGTTTAGTGCATGGAACTGTGATACATATGCTTGGCCCTTATGTAAATCTCCACTGATGTGAGAACATTTGGAATGAAATCATGTAGGGCTTGTCATTGGCTTGTAACATAGGCTTAGGAACGGGTATGATATATATTTGGGATAAAAGTGACTTCATTCCTCCTTGAGCGTCACAAAGAATTTGTGCTTTGACAATTGATACGTCTTTGGCATCTGATCCTTTTCACTATCCCCCCTTTTTCAACTTCTTTCGAATTCTAATTTGTTGGAGTTTTTTCCTTTTTTCACCCCTTTGTTTCGACTTCTTTTGAGTCCTTATATCTTGGATGCTTTCGTTTATTTCACCCCCTTTTTTAAAAAAACTTCTCATCTTTTGTTGGAGTATTTGTTTTCACCCATTTCTTTTGAAGTTTTTTCTCTTTTGTTGGAGTATTTTCCTTCTTGTCTTTTATTGACCTTGTAGGGGTATTTTTGTCTGTCTCATTTCTTTTCTTTATTTTGTTTTTCCTTTCTCTAGAAGTCCTTTTAGCTTTCTTGAATTTGAGAGACTTTATATCTTCTCGCCTTTGGCATCTTCAAATTTGGACGATCACTTACATATTGCACGTATTTGGTGCACCCAACAAGGTTGGGCCAAGAAAGGGATAATGAATATAAGCACTCAAAAGGGTAATGGCTAAGATGTGGTTGTCCAAAGAAAGGCTTCAGGCTCAAAGTGGGGAAAACTAGGGATCAATGTCATTTGGTTGGTTTTGAAAGGCACAATTGGGCCAAAAAAGGCCTACAATCCTTTTCCAAACCAAACATAACTCAGAATTTCGCCTCAATAAACATTCAAGCCACGTTCTAGATCAAAAGTGCAATGCCATTAAATTTTGATCTAAAGTCTCACCACAATGCACATGAAATCACGAGGTTGACTTTATTCTTATCTTGAATGCCTGCAAAAGAACTTCAAACATCACAAAGTACAAATGAGAGATACCAAAAGACTACGTGATTTACAACAAAGTCAATCCTCTCCATCATATCGAACAGTTTTACATGCTCCTAACTACATTGGTCCCAACTTAGCTGAAGACATGACTCTTACATTATGTACCCCAGATTTTTTTTTTAAAGAACGAATAAATACCGAACACAAAAAAAGGGTTGCCTACGTATCCACCGGGATGAGAATCAGGTGTGCGTAGTTCATGCAAATATGACTTGGAAAATATGCACAAACTATTTTACTTTTTATTTTTAAAATTTGAAAAAATGGATACCGAATCCAAGAAGGGTTGCCTACGTATCTGATCAAGATGAGAATCACGTACACGTAGTTCGTGCAGATATGTCTGTGAAAATATGCACAAAATATTTGACTCCTCTTTTTTTTTGAATTAAAAAGAATGAATACTGAACCCAAGAAGGGCTGCCTACGTATCTCATCGAGATAAGAATCAGATTCATGTAGTTCGTTCAAATAGGGTAAAAAATTATTCAAAAACTTAGACAAACTTAGAGTGATGACTCGTAAGTATTGTGTCACTGACATCTTTAGTCAGAGAGTTCATTCTGATTGTTTACATCAATATATTTTGTATCCTCTTAACTGTTGATAATTGTTATGTCTGTTGAATGTGGCCTCCCAGTAAAAATTTGTTGTTGTACTCTTTTTTGTATGTCTCTTTGAACTATGTGTTCTTCCAATTATTCACAAGAACCACACATTATTATGACCATCCCCGACTGTTGTCGGGGACGGTTTTCCTAAAATAACATGAGAAATGTGTGAAAGTAGGGCCATCATGCAAAAATAGCAAAAAATAAATTAGTGTGACCTCATAGTCAAAGACTCCTCTGATTTATCTTTTTGATTGGATATTAACGTCTTGTTAAATCCAAAAACTCAAATTTTGTGAGCCCTCTTGTCCCTTGCCACTCCGGACGGGCAATAACCTTCAAGCTTTCAAAAAACAACCCGAAAGGTAAAAGCGACTTGATATTTATATCTATTTAGCTCTTGAAAAACTTTGAAAAAGAATGGACTAGCATACATCATATTCACATAAAACAGGTATATCACATAACATACAAACAATGAATGCATGTCTTATACAAATGTGCCTTGAGTGTTTGACTCGTATTAAGCAAATGCACTAAATTCAAGGTTTTTGCTTTGCTCTACACTAGTTGACTAAGAGTGGGCTTTGATATGACTTGGTTACCCGAGTTGGACAAACTACGGGGTGAAGTATAATAAACGACATTGAATGACCACAAACCAACTATTCGTTTATCACTTCAAAAGAATTCAAAGGTGCTTTTCTGAAAGACAACCGTGGAAAGCCACGTAACCACATTTCTCCTAATGCATTCTATTTGCCATTTGGTGGAAATTATGCCATGAAATGCAATGACAATAATAATACAGTTAAATGAATAAATAACAAGTACAATATATAAATAATCCACAAAATACAAGGTATAACACAATAAAAGAAAATACTGCTCAATTTGAAAAAATGAACTCATAATGGTTAGAACCTATATGTCCCCAACGGAGTCGCCATTTTGTTTACATCCCTACTTTATTCAAATAGGGTGACACTTCGTGGTGACTCAAACAGTAATCAATTAATTCAATTTTAAAAGAATTTTTAGAAAACATGAGAATTAAAGGAGTAGCCACCTAATTTTGAGAAAAAATAGGAAACCATTTAAGTGATCTATGAAACCATTAGATTCTAGGTAAGGGGTTCAAGTTATTTCTAAGGGAAGGTGTTAGGCATCCTTCGAAATCCACAACTGTGTGTCCCGATTGAATTCATTTTTTTTCAAATTGAGGAGATAAAAAATAATATACAAGTATAACAAACATGCAAAATACACAAGTAATAAAACAGAACAATGATATAAGACATGGCCTAAAATATGCCAACATCGATATATACACAACAATGAATAAGAGTATTGTTCGAACTTTGTTAGAATAGCTTCAATGGGAAGCAACTCCGGGTACCTGTGAAGGCACTTGGTAAAACTGTTAGTACTAAATAAATATGAATAAAAATAAATAAATAAAATAATAACTTCAAAATAAAAATCAGTCTTATTAACATGGGAGACCTTGGAAATCGATGGTAATTTCTTCATCGGCCAATTTTAACATATCATATCCAACATCATTTCAACAAAATATTTTAGGAGAAAAAAGATCCACAAACATAAAGAAACAAAGAACAAAAACAATAATATTTTAAAAATAGACCAATAGTAAATCGCTAACAACCTTTAGACAATTCTAAATAATTAATAAAATAAAGTAAACATGCAAACATCACAAGAATCACTGCAAATGAATTAAAAAAAAAAAAAACAATAACTACCACAATAATGAGACAAACTCACCATCAACTTACATTTTTTCCCAAACTTAATTCACTCAAGCGAACAAATAACTCAAAGATACCAAATAGACATGAATTTCACAATAAAATAAATTAATTAAAATAAATTATAAAGCGGCAATAGTCATTAACAAAAAAGAATAGTCAACAAAAACAATACAATATACAAACCAATTTACTGGAACAAGAATAATAGTAGAAAAACAATTCAAATAAATTTCTAACAACCGTAACAAACAAAAAATAAACAAACAAAATATCAGTCATAACCATCAAACCCAACAAAAAAATGAGATTAAACAAAAGAAACAAACAAAGTTTCATTTCAAGCAATAAGCGAAAACAAACAAAATAGTAGTACTCACCGGGGAAGACAAAATATCACCGAAAAAAACAACGATGGCCGGAGTTTGAACCCCTCCGGCCAGATCTAAAATGCAGAGAACAAATAAAACAAAAATAGCAAAATATAAAAATAAAAGGACTACCTGTTTGTTGGAGGTGTATTGAAGCTTGGAAAGAGAGATGGTAACAATGGTGTTTGGTTCCATCAGCTACATTCGCTGGAGTTGGAATCACGACGTGGTCGTGTATGGTTGTTGTTGTCCGAGCTTCGTGCTCCGCTTGAGCCTATAGCTCACTTGGTTATTATTGTCATTCGCTCCATCTTGCTGGAATCAACTCGCGATGTCGAAGCTCGTTGGATGTGGGTTTGTTTGGGCAATGGGTGGTTGTTTTTTGGAATGAATGGGTCTGCTTCGGTGGTGATTTTTGAGTTGAATCAGAGCCTGTGTTCACCAGCGCTGGAGGTCGGAGCTGATACACCTGGAAAACAACAAAATCGTGAGGGGAAAGGGGGAAAAGGGGAAAAGGACTGACTTGCGAGCTTTTATTTTTTTGCTCCGGCTCATCGGACCTTTGAGCTCCTTGTCGGAGCTGCTGCCCAAAAAAATGGAGAAAAAACGAAGGGGTTTTGTTTGGATCGGGGTTTTTGGGTTACTTAGGCTGAAGTGTGATGGTGTTTTGGTCGTTTGTGGGCTGTTTTACAATAGTTGGTGGTGCTGGGTTTTTTGTAGTTTGGAAGGTTAAGATTTGTTGGTGAGATGGTGGTGGAGAGGGAAACAATGGTGGTTTGTGGTGGTGTGTTTCTGCTTTTCTGGTGGTTGTCCAGTTGTGTTGCAAAAATGGGAGTAGTTTAAGGGTTTGGGGTTGCCGGAACTTCGCCGGATTCCAGAGTGTTGGAAGCCGTAAAATTAGTGACGAGTGAAACCCTTTTGTGGATAAAAAATCTAAAAAATTTACAACTTCTCCCTAAAAATAATTCACCACCCCCTTCATTTTTTACCTAATCAATACTTAAATAGAAAAATAATTATGCAATGAAATTGTGGGCTTGAGATTGTGGTCCAAAATCATCGGTCAATCTTTGTATGCAAATTTTATCCGTATTTGAATGAATTTCTGGATTGTGCAAAATATCAAAATGAATATTAAAAAAAATATAATGAACGTAACTAATGACATGTAAAAATGCAATTTTAAAATTAAGTGATAAAAAATCCTATTTTTTGATAAATACGGATAGTTATCGATAAACTTATTTAAAATTATAAAAAAAATTAATTTGAACTATTAAAAAAATAAAACTTAGAAGTTAAGAATTTGGAAATTGTTGGGCCAAAATTGGCTGTCAACAATAAAAATAAAACCAATCTCATGGTTTCAAGTGCATTGTTTTACAAGCTTTTAGATCAAAATTCAATTACATTACACCGTTGATCTAGAACTTGGCCTCAATGTTATTCGAGGCGAAATCCTTAGTAATGTTTGGTTTGGGAAAGGATTGTAGGCCTTTATTACCTGATTGTGACTTTCAAAGCCTACCAAATGAAATGTATCCCCTGTTTTCCCACTTTGAGCCTGGAACATTTTCTTTGGACAACCACATCTTAGTCATTACCCTTCTAAGTTCTTACATGCACTATCCCTCTCTTGGCCCAACCTTCTTTAGCGCACCAAAGATGTGGAGAATATAAGAGATGATCCAAATTTGAAGATGCCCAAGTCAATAGATATAAAGTCTCTCAAAGTCAACAAAGCTAAAATGACTTCTCGAGAAAGGAAAAATGAAAGAAAAGAAAGAAATAAAGATAGACAAAAACACCCCTACTGAGTCAATGAAAGAAGAGAAGGAAAATATTCCAACAAAAATACGGAGAAAACTTCAAAAGAAAGGGGTGGAAAAAAGAATGTCCCAACAAATAACGACTCAAAAGAAGTATAATCAAAAGAAAGGGGTAAAAAAAGGAGAAGCTCCAACGAATAAGGATTCAAAAGAAGTCAAAAAAAAGGGAGGACAACAAAGAGGATCAAACGCCACAGACGTAATAACCGTCAAAAGCATTAATTTAGTGTGACGCTCAGGGAGGAATTAAGTCACTCTTATTCCAAACAAATATCCTACCCATCCCTAAGCCTACATTACAAGCCAATAATAAGTCCTAGATGATCTCATTCCAAATGTTCTCACATTAGTGGAGATTTACATAAGGGCCAAGCATATGGTATCATAGTTGCATGCATTGAACATTCTTATGAGTGTGAGTGCACTTTGAAAAATGTCCTCAAATCAAACGCTTCAAATATGTGTGAAATAGGAATTTTCTTTGTTGTGAGGGCACTTGAAACATCAGGATTGGTACAATTCAAAACTTTTGTTTCAAGAATGATGAACAAATCTTGTTGATACTTAAGTATGTTTGAGGTACCACATGAAGCGGTGGGAAATACCTTGAATTTAATATTTTTTAGAAAAACAGAAAAGAAGAAGAAGAGAAATTTACATGCAATCCTAACTGTTGGTACCGTATGTAGTCAAGATTCTACTATCTTCTCACATTCTTAATTTTTCATTAAAAAAAAAGGGCAAGCGCCCACCTTTAATATCTTTCAAAGCAATTGTTTTTATATTCCCTAAATAATATTTGCATATCCTTTTAAAATTAATTTGTTCATTGTAAAATGTGACATTATGCTCATCGTGTTAGTATGAGACACCTATTTTACTTTATTGGGTCATTTGTTCCAGTAATGTGACATATCTTTTGTCTTTCGTCTTTAAATATACAAGGAATATCATTTTCTTATTTCATCATGTCCATATTGTACATTTTCTACTTGTTACATTGCTTCAGATTCTTTGAGTATTGATCATCAACAAGATTGGAACTATATTTGACCTAATTCCTGGCTCAACAGGATATGTAGGCACCACGACGACTCGGTCATATACTTACTGTGATTTTCTTTTCTTCTTGTAATAAAAACTAGGACAAAATTTTTGAGATTTAAGATCTCAAAAATTGACAGTAAAATTTTATCTCCAGAAAGTCAAGATTGGAGATGATTTCGAGATTTGTCAAAAGATCTAACCGGGAATGAATTTTTGAGGAAGGCATCAAAAATTGCAACAAGTATTGTCGAAAGTTCCACAATCAACTTCAAATGATCTCCAGTATCGCTTGAAGTTCAAAGTCGACTTCAAAATCTCCAGCATCGCCATAATAGAGAAAAATAAATTCAAGATGTGAGCCAGCGTCGCCTCGTACAAACCCCCAATAAGACATGAGTTACAACAAACAAAAAATATTCAATAGTAAAATGATGGTTGCTCACATGTGTCAAAGTGATAATGCGTTTTGTACATATTCCCTTTGATAGAATCTTTACTCAAGGTTTTTTGATGAAGTCGCTAGCTAAGGCGACATTGTGTCTACTAATCCTTCCTTTTCAACTACAGGAACATGTGCATTGAGAGGATGACACTTTGAAGACAATCATCGAGCCATCCACCTCATTACAGTAGACAATCATCTATCCATCCACCTCGTCACAGTAGATATCATTAGGCCATCCACCTCGTTACAGTTGGCAATCATTGAGTCATCCACCTCATCACAGTGGACAATCATTGATCCATCCACCTCGTTAAAGTGGACTATTATCTAGCCTTCCACCTCCATACGTTGGACAATCATTGAGTCATCCACCTCGTTACAGTGGACAATAATCGTGTCATCCACCTCATTATAGTTGGACAATCATCGATTCAACCACCTCATTACAGTGGACAATTATCGAGCCATCCACTTCATTACAGTTGAAAAATTATAGAGCCATCTACCTTGTTATAGTGGACAACTATTGAGTCATCCATCTCGTTACAATAGACAATCTTAGAGCCATCCACCTCTTTACAGTTGGACAATGATCGAGTCATCCACCTCATTATAGTGGATAATCATAGAGCCATCCACCTCGTACAATGGACGATCGTCGAGTTATCCACCTCGTTACAGTGTATAATCATCGAGTCATTCATCATTTGCATTTTTTATTTTCCGAGAGGTCCATTGTATTTTTTATTTGCCAAGAGGGTCATATTATTTTTCATTTGCCAATAAGTCCATTGCATTTTTCATTTGTCGAGAGGGCTATTGCATTTTTTGTTTGCCAAGATGGCCATTGCATTTTTCATTTCCCAAGAGGACCATTGCATTGTCATTCGCCGAGAAGGCCATTACATTTAAGTCAGATCTACTCAAAGGTGAATGATGTGCACTGTATATATTCCGCGTTAAAGTCGGAGCAAATTTGCGTTAAAAGATATTTGCATTTATGTCGCATATATTCGAAGGTGAAGGATGTGCACTGTATCTATTTCACGTTCAAATTGGAGGAGGCTTGCGTTGAAATATATTTGCATTTAACTAACATCTATTCGGAGGTGAAGGATGTGCACCCTATCTATTCTGCATTGAAGTCAGAGTAGACTTGTGTTGAAAGATATTTGCATTTAAGTCACACCTATTCGGAGGTGAACGATGTGCCCCCTATCTATTTCGCATTCAAGTAAGAGGACACTTGCGTTAAAAGATATTTGCATTTAAGTAACATTTATTCAGAGGTAAAGGATCTGCACCCAATCTATTCCACTTTGAAGTCATAGGAGACTTGCGTTGAAAGATATTTGCATTTCAGTCGCATCTATTAGGAGGTGAAGAATGTGCACCCTATATATTATGCGTTCAAGTCGGAGAAGACTTACGGTGAAAGATATTTGCATTTAAGTTGCATCTATTCGGAGGTGGAGGATGTGCACCTTATATATTCCACTTCGAAGTCGCAAGAGGCTAGCGTTGCAAGATATTCATATTCTATTGTCGGAAGTGGTAGTGTTCACACATATCCTACCAACAGATCATTTTCATTCGTTCTACTGATAGACATGCAATTATATGCTATCGATGGATCATCTTCATTCATCCTACTGATGGACATATATTCAGATCCTACCGATGTATCATTAGTATTCGTCTTACCGATGGACATGCATTTATATCCTAAGGATGGATCATCTTCTTCGTCCTACCGATGGACATACTTTCAGATTCTATTGATTGATCATTTCTATTCGCCCTACAGATAGACATGCATTTATATCCTACCAATGGATCATCTTCATTCATCCTACTGATGGACATGTATTTATATCCTACCGATGGATCATTTTTATTCATCGTCTCATAAGGGATGCTACCTTTTTCTATATTTTTGTCTCTAATAATGAGTTTGGCCATTGTCTTTTCGAGAATATTCAAGAGGATACATTCTCAATTAAGCAATAGGACTGGACTACGTCAACAAGGACGCAACACAATGTGGAACCTTTTGGAAGGAATTTGAGGATCAACTTCCTCCACATTCCAGCCCCACTTTTATGCAAAGGTCATCTGTTCGGTCAAAATCAGGTTTGTCCAGATGTTTGGGACACTATTCGGTTCCACAAGTTTCAGAGATTCACACAGCCCTGAGGCTCATACATACCTTGATGTGTCCAGGAATTCTACGCGGAGTTCGGGAAGCTGGTCCCAAAAGGGAAGAAAAAGGCCAACTCATTTTCACCGCACTACAACATTTTAGGCCTACGACCACACTAATTCTGGACAACGCTAGCAAAGTGTTACCGAAAATATTTTTTGTGATGTTTTAAAGCGTAGCCCAAATTTTTAACTTTAAGCTTTGATAATATTGGCAACACTTGCAAAGTGTATTCTTTTATGGTATAAGCTACACTTTATAAGCGTTGTTATAATATGATATAATTGACAACAACTATTTACATATATGGTCACAATTTTAAAGTGTCCTATTTTTATAATTATAAAAACAACACATTACAAGTGTGGCCTTGAACTTTTCACTAAAATATTATATTCCCTCCAACATTTTTAGCTCTCCCTCCCATTTTTATTGGGCAAAAAAAAATCATAAAACATTAAAAACTTTGTTTTCCCCAAATCAGAAAGACACACTTCTCTGATGAACTGAAGAACATGCTTTTCTCTGATGAACTGAAGAGCTGAAGCTAAGTCTGAAGAACTGGTCAAGAGTTGAAGCTAAGTCTCTCCGTCACGCTTTTTTCTCAAATTACTCGCTGAAGAACACGATTTCTAACAGATTTCTCGCTAACAAATATGATTTGGTTATATTTATCACTGAACAAAATGATTTTGTTGGAATAGGGTTTATCAGGTTAGAAATTATATCTTTGAATGTCTAAATTTTAGCTTTAGGGTTTTGATATTCTTGTGTTTTTTATCTGATTTTTGGGACTCTAGCTCGTATTTTAGGTTCATCTGTTGGAAATTAAACTGAATAACTATAGGGCCTTGTTAATCGAATCATATCAATTTCATTCAAAAAAGTCGTTACTTTTTGAAAGCGAAGCAGAATCGTCGTGCAAGCCATTGTCTTGTTTTAGAACCTTGTGTCTGCGGGTTATAGTGTAAATTTCACTTTGGCTTGGAATGGTATTATGTTGAGTAGATAGGTCTGCATAATGTTAAGCTAATTGATATATGATGATATCTGTGTATGTATTATTCTATGGCAGATGGATCTCATAGCTAAGTTAAGACGATGCTTGGGTCGAGAGGGTATTATGTTATTCGGTTTCTAGAACAGGATTTGGAACTGAAATGATTAACCTTGACTTGAGAAAAATTCTATATGGAGTTGCCTCAAAATAGGATTGACTTTGTTTTTCTTTAAGGGGAACTGGATATGCATAGTTACCAACCATTGTGTAGGTAGAGATATGTGAGTGGTTATCCTAGCATGTCTAGCATTTTTATACCTATTGACTTATGAACTGGTTCTGTTTCTAATTACTTCTCATTTTAGCAGTTCGATACATTAAAGGGGACACTTCGGCACTTTAGCCTGATTCCTCCAGATGGTGGTGGGATATTGACCAATTATTTGGCTAGTGTTGCATCCTGGTTAAAGGTTTCTTTACATTTACCCTTCTTTGAGATAAACTATCTAATTATTGAAGTAAAGTTCACTGAATTCGTATTTCTTCCCCAGAAGGTAATTTTATGTACTGATGTCAGGTTAGGGAGGTTGGCCAATCTGGTGATGGAATTTAATCCCTCATAAATAAATATGAGAGTTTCTTGGCTCAGGGAAAACTATAAGAAGTTGCTGATGCCCTTGAGAAGGGTTTAAAGGACACTTACGCAACAACAGTCATTGATGATTGGGTTAAGCGTGCTAGGAACAGAGCTATAATTGAGCAAGGACTAACCTTGTTGCAATCTTATGCCACCACTATTAGCACTTGAAACAGTGATCCATTATAGCAATCAAACATCCAGTTTACA
>JAJOOE010000556.1:0-34331 GCA_036250405.1 Solanum raphanifolium | reverse complement strand
TTTATTTAACTTGTCTTATAGAACCCTGCACGACTCCATACAAGCCACTTAGCTCTCATAACATAAGAAATTGAACAATAAGAGTAAAACAATAGTCCAAGTCCAAAACATTTTATAAAATCAAAGCGGACTTGTCTCATCATAGCCATCTAATATAATAGAATGAAATAGGTCCTAGCCCATACATAATGTACAAAAGACACTACAAGAAAAATGACTTTTAACGAAAGGAAATTCGGTCGTTAAAAGTCCATATCCAGTCGTTAAAGGTCTATAACGACCGGGCAAAAATTGGTCGTCGCCCGTCGGTAAAAGCTCCGTCGTTAAAGGTTACCGACCGGATTGCATTGCCGGTCGTTAGATATCACTTAGCGACAACGATAAATCCGGTTGCTACATTTACTAACAATGACCACAAATTCCCTTCGTTGATGGTCATTTGGTCGTTAAAACATTGAAGTAAAACCACAATTTCCAGTCGTTACAAGTACTTTTAGTGGTCAGATTCTTTCATTGATTACATTACTTTTACCGACCAAGTTTAAATTCCTTTCGTTGCTTTTAATAAATTTAACGACAAAGTTTGTTTTACAAATTTAGTTTCAAATAATTATATATAGTTTTTATGTTCCTCGAGCAGTTCCGGATCTTAATATCATTTCTTTTTTTTTCACAAGCCATAAAAATTTAATATAAAATTTCATAATTGTTTTGCCATGAACGAAAATATACTGGAAAAATTGCATATAAATGTGTGTTCAACAGTATCTAAAAAACATAAATGTTCAACATAAGATCTAAATAACATAGATGTTCGACATAAGATTATAAAACATACATGTTCGACATCTATTGAATCCTAAAAATTGAGAAAATGAAATAGCTGCACAGGTTAAAATGTCTCTAGATCTGCACCAACAATAAAAATATAATCTTTCTTTTCAGCTGGCACCACAATTCTTCAAGAACACGTTCTTTAATCTTCATCACATTCTTCATCTGTTAAAAAAAAACAATTTGAGGTCATTTCGTAACAGAATGCCGGATAGCTATAACTTATAACTTTTAAAGCATAAATCAATCATTTAATCACCAAAGAGCCCAAAAGTTGGCACTGCTTAATTCTCATCAGCATCAGAACTAGTAAAGTCAAAGTGTGGAGCCAATTTTGGAACAATATAGGCCTGTGATTTTTTTCAAAGTTCATTCTTGGTACAGTTGCTCCACAATTCACAGGGATTTCTATTATTGAAGATGGAAGTGAGGGTATAACTATGGAATTAGAGATGCAATGGGATGGGAATCCAAGCATAATACTCGATATCAAGACTTATGTAGGTGTAGCATTACCAGTGCAGGTGAAAAACATTGGGTTTACTGGTATTTTCAGGCTCATCTTCAGGCCACTTGTTGATGAGTTTCCTTGCTTCGGAATTGTATGCTATTCTCCAAGGCAGAAGAAAAAGCTGGATTTTACGCTTAAGTAATTGGTGGTGACATGACAGCAATTCCTGGCCTTTCTGATGCAATTGAGGGAACCATCCGGAACGCTGTTGAAGACTCTATCATGTGGCCAGTACGAAAAGTTATTCCCATTTTACTTGGGGATTATAGTGACCTTGAACTGAAGCCTACCGGAGTATTGTAGGTGAAACTTGTTCAAGCAAAGGAATTAACAAATAAAGATATCATTGGAAAATCTAATCCTTTTGTTGTATTATATGTAGGCCCTCTACGAGACAGAATGAAGAAGAGCTAACAATGATTTGAACCCAATTTGGAATATGAGCATTTTCAGTTCGTAGTCGAAGATCCATTGACACAACACTTGGTGGTAAAAATCTATGACGATGAAGGGCTTCAGTCAGCTGAACTAATTGGATGTGCCCATATCTGTTTGAATGAGCTTGAGCCTGGTAAAGTGAAGGATATCTGGTTGAAGTTGGTGAAAGATTTGGAAATTCAGAGAGATAAGAAAAATAGGGTCCAGGTGCACTTGGAGCTATTGTACTGCCCGAATGGCATGAACAATGGGCTAAGTAAGCTTTTTTCTCAGAATGAGTCAATGACTTCATTAGAGAGAGTTCTTAAAAACTCGGCAGAAGGAAAAGAAGTTAGTCCAAACGGAAGTGAAATCAACAATAGAAGAGAGGTAATAGTACGAGGGGTACTTTCTGTTTCCGTGGTATCAGGTAATGACCTGCCCCCAGCTGATATAGGGGGGAAGGCTGACCCCTACGTCGTTCTGATCATGAAGAAGGCTCAAATCAAGAGCAAAACCAGGGTTGTAAATGAAAGTCTAAACCCGGTATGGAATCAAACTTTTGACTTTGTTCTTGAGGACGGATTACATGACATGTTAATGCTGGAAGTCTGGGACCATGACACATTTGGAAAGGATTTCATGGGAAAATGCATACTGACTTTAAAAAGGGTTCTAATTGAAGGTGAATACAAAGACTCGTACGAATTAGCTGAGGTTAAATCAGGGAAACTGAACTTGCATCTCAAATGGAATCCACAACCAATATACAGAGACTACCAGTGATGAACATCAAACTTCAGTTTTATATTCTTGTTAGTTTTGTACAGGGAGTAAAATTTCTCTGATTCCCTAATTGACTGGGAACGACAGCACGTATAATCGAATATTTTCTGTACATGATTTATTATAAACAGAAGAGAGATACTGTAAAGCTGTGAAACTTTTGAAGAGAAGCTGAAGTTGAAGCTGGACAAGAATAAAAATTGAGTAATTTTTCAAAAAAAAAGAAAGTTCAACAAGTTTAGAGATAATTATTCTAAAACTATAACACAGTAAGGATTAAACACGCAACACAAATACTAAGGTGAACATGCAGGAAAGGAACTCAGTTCAGAACAAAGGAATACAGCCTGATTAAAACAGAGATATGCATAATTCTATAAGCATGTAGTCTTGTTCATCAGGGAAAGTTGTACAACTAAAGATTGTCTACCCTCTAAAATAAACTTATCATAGAAAGACATACCACTGCATTAGCAAAGTCCTTATTAAAGATGAGCATTTGTTAATGACATCACTAAATTCATTGAAAAATACACATCATAGGAATAGCTAATGAAAAGTTTGCTAACCTGGTGGAGGTGATGGAGGTAATGGATGTTGACGAACCACTATACTTTCATGGCGATCATATTTACTCTCTAGAATATCAATACGCTTTTGTAGTGATTCCTTTTCTTTTCGAGTTGTTTTCAGTTCTTCCAACAACACAGCCTTAGAAGTACTACCACCTTTCAACTCCTTAGTGGTTATCCCACCACCAAATCCAACCGCATGACTTTTGCATTGAGGTCCAAAGCACCTTTCCACTACCTCAATATTAGTAAGAGACGGTTCAGATTGTACAAGCTCTTGAATTTCAGCCTATAAAATACAAGAATGTTTAAAATATTTCAATGAATCAATCCAGAGAGAAAATGTTAAATGAAATTTATCGATAAACATACATATTTTTCATTGGTTTCGGGTTCGACAAGCTCATTTCCCTTTTTACGAGTCTCAAAGAAGATAGTTGCCATGTTTGGTGGATTACCATCTTTGCCTCCCTTAACAATAAAAAAAGTAAGCACTATAAGATCTTTTATACAAAAAGGAGGTTTCCTTATAGGGTTTCATGATTTATTTACCAGTTCGTAAATAATCTCTCTTATAGGCTTGCTACCCGTACGATGAGGCATACACAACTTAGACCTGTTGATTGTGTTTCTTGTACTTGATTTCTGCATTAACAACACAAGCTGAAATTATCACAAGCTTGTTTAATGATTCTATTTTTATTCTTAAATTAACTTTTGTAACTACTTTGTATCCTCTTGATCACAAATGAAATCATTTAATCAAAAGAACTATTCCAAAACAGTAATCATATGTGACTTGGAAATAAAATGATATTAATCAATAGCTATGCAATCATACCTTAAACTTATCAGATAAAAAATGTTCCTTGACCAACCATTCCCAATCACTCTTGTCTACTCCTATCGGCACATCTTTTAGAACCTCGTGCAATGACTTGGATTTCATATTCTTGTGCAACGATCCTCTCCAATTGTTCCAAAGCTTTCTCATATGTTGCAAAACATTATCCCTTTGATCATTCATGTTATCACAGTCAAACTTTTCCTGAAATAGAGAAAAATATCATCAGAATCAGAGAAAGACACATTTGATTGCAAGTTAATGTTCTTGATTAATGGATTGAAGGGTTGATCTTACATGTCAACTATGTAAGAACTTTGTATGGGGAGGTACTACAGATCAGAGAAAGACACCTTTGATTGCTTGGGATAAGGTGTGTCTCCCATATATAATTTTTGAGGACTAAAAGTTAAGGGATGCATGAAATGGAATGAAGCTTCTGTTGGCAAACTACTATATGGAAGGTTTCAGAATAGCACATCCTCTAGGTAACATGGACACATGCAGTGTATATGAAGTAATATGGCAATATATGAGACTGAACATGCAGGTGCAAGATGCAAATTGTTGTCTATGTTTAACAGGGGTAGTAGAAATTCCTCAACACTGAGTGTGAATGGATCACGAAACTAAATATAGAGTGAATAGTAAGACTGAGGAGGGGAATTTTTTGTTTGTTTTGGTAATAGCTATTCTTAAACAAAGACCATAATAAGGTCTAAACAAAGGCAACACCATAGTATTTTAAACAAACACAAGAAGAAGAGGAAAAAATATTGTTGTTACAGTAGCAGCGGTATCAAGTCAGCGAAAATAAAATAGAGTAATGTTGTAATTCTTACTGTAACAGCTGCCCACATATGCTCAATTTTATGCTCTTCAATAACCATCCATGAGTGTACCCGCAATGGGCACATATTACAATCACGAACTAGCAAACCCAAGTGTCTCGTAAATGAGGTGTGATTCGGCCCAACAGCTCGATTTTGATAGAAAGTGACTTTTAACTTTTCTCCAGGTCTTAATCGCAAAACTTTCTTACAAATGTTTGTTCCCCTCACCTTGGTTGTCCTATCGTATTCACATGGACCTGCAAAATTTAAAGTAAGTCAACTATGCTCTTTGATATAAATTTGATCTTTAGTGCTAAACCATCAAAAGAATCTGGAGAATACTCCAGTAGTTAAGTTTTAGGTGTCAACTTTTGAAATTATTACTGTATACAATGGTCTGGTCTTTTTAGATCTATTAGACCAAATATGCAAAACAACATTTTATCTGGTTTTCGACAAGTACCCATCCACAGTTCCAAACCAAGTGACAACTAGACAAAACAGGCAGAACATTGCCCATTGCAAGAGATGAGGCCTCAAGTTGCAAAAAAAATGTGATATAGAAAGGGGCAACTAGCAGTGAAATAAATATTGGAAAGCTTAAGATCCCAAATCAGTGACGTTCAATTTTTAGAAACTTTCATTCAGAAAATCACAATTGATGAATCAAGAATCGGTGGAGGTTAATATGGTTAGGACTAGTGAAAAAAAACATAATGAAGAATCAGATGTCAAATACATAGGAAAAATAACTTTCGGCTATTTTACCAATAACATCAAGAAAAGAAAATATCACACGGAAGAAAATACATACTAGTTTCATTTCTCGTAGCATCTTCAGCCACTTCAATCACTTTTTTGCCTTTTTAGACTTTAATAGACCTGCAAATTATAATATTAAAACAAAATAACACTTCAAGCCAACTAAGAACAACAAAGAATTACACAAAAGAAAGTAATATATACTAGTATCACTTCTCTGAACATCTCGATACACTTCAATCATTTTTTCTCCCTTATCATATCCAACTGGACCTGCAAAGTTTAAAGTAAGTCAACTATGCTGTTAGATATAAATTGATCATTAGCACTAAATAATCAAAAGAAACTGGAGAATGATCCAGTAGTTATGTTTTAGGTGTCAAGTTTTGAAATTATTAATGTATACAATGGTCTGGTCTCTATAAGATTGTAAGACAGAATATCCAACCATGCTATCGGGTCACTAAATTTCCTTCGCCTTTGAGAGGTACCAATCCATAGTTCCAAACCAAGGGACAACTAGACAAAGCAGGCAGAACAAATGTGAGAATCCCCACAACTATATTTCTTTTATCCATGTGATTTCACATAACAGTTCCAAACCAAGTGACAACTAGACAAAACAGGCAGAACATTGCCCATTGCATAAGATAAGGCCTCAAGTTGCCAAAAAAAATGTAATACAGAAAGGGGCAACTAGCAGTGGAATAAATATTGGAAAACTTAAGATCCCAAATCACTGACTTTCACTTTTTAGAAACTTTCATTCAGAAAATCACAATTGATAAATCAAGAATCAGTGGAGGTTAATACGGTTAGGACTAGTGAAAAAAAACATAATGAAGCATCAGATGTCAAATACATAGGAAAAATAACTTTCCGGCTATTTTACCGGTAACATCAAGAAAAGAAAATATCACACGGAAGAAAATACATACTAGTTTCATTTCTCATAGCATCTTTAGCCACTTCAATCACTTTTTTTGCCTTTTTAGACTTAGATAGACCTGCAAATTATAATATTAAAACAAAATAAAACTTCCAGCCAACTAACAACAACAAAGAATTACACAAAAGAAAGTAATATATACTAGTATCACTTCTCTGAACATCTCGATACACTTTAGTCATATTTTCTGCCCTATCATATTCAACTGGACCTGCAAAGTATAAGAGGACTGCAATTTAAATGCACTATGTGTAAACATTTTAATTTGTACTTGAGAAATATAAATCAGGCTCCCCAACTAATACTTATTTATTTTCAAGGTTCTAAAAGTTACTTCTTCTTTCACCATGAGAGATAACAACATTATCGTTTAATATAAGATTGACAGATAACTTTCCACTCACATCATCTTAGTTTGACTAAAATAAAATTAAATCTTCACTCTAATAGAGATATCAAAGCTTAATATTAATGCCTATTGCAAGAGATCAGGCCTTAAGTTGCCAAAAAACAAAATGTGATACAGAAAGGGGAATGGACAACATCTAAGAAAGATGTTGCTGAAGCAGGATTGCAATTCTTCCCGAATGGAGAGTTACTGAGACAAATAATGACTAGTATTGCCCTTATCTCAAAGGTCCTTGTTCCTGAAAATGCTAGTCATATGCTAACATATCTTCCTAGGGAAGCGAGTCATAGATAATTTTTTTGCTGATTTACAAGTAACAACAAGAAAATACTTACTAGTTTGATTTCCCTTAGAACCTTGAGCCACTCCAATCACTTTTTTTGCCTTTCTAGATTCAAATGGACCTGCAAATTTAAGTGCAAGTAAAAAAAAATCAAGACTTCAATTCAACTAACAAAAAGAAGTTGCATAAATAAAATAAAATAGTAGTATCACTTCTTTGGGAAACTCAAGGCACTTCAATCACTTTTTTGGACTTATCAAATTCAAATGGACCTGCAAATTTTGATGGAAGTCAACCAAAATAAGAAGTTTATTCCCATTAGTAACAAAAAGAATACAAAGGAGATTAAGTAGAGAAAGCTAAGCAGAATTTCTTGATCAAACAGATTAACCAGACTAACTCTTTTGCAAATGATCACTTCTTTGAGTATCTCGAGTCACTTCCGCTTCTAGAAAGAGGGCGTCATTGTCTTCCATTGGATTAAAATCAGGAGGCACAGGGATACTTTTCTTTGCTGGCTTGTTTCGACTAGAAGTTGTTGTAGTATTTCTATTTTCGCCAATCATAGTCCTTTTTTCAGAATTAATCCTTAAGCTTTGTCCCTGACCCCTTGCATCACTGGTCAAAGTGTATTGATTCATTTCAGCTTCTTGATGGAGGGGAGCATTGTCTTCCTTTTCCTCAAAACAAGGATGCACATGGAAACTATTATCTGCTAGCTTATTCAACTTAGAAGTTGCTGTATAGTAACTTCTATTTTTGGCAATCAGAGTCCTTTGTTCAGCATTAACTCTGATAGTGCTCATAGTTTTCAAACTTTGACCTAGTCCCTTTGCTAAGGCACCTGGCTGAATGAGTTCTTGCTTGGGAATTTTAGAAGTTTGTCCCATTTCATACTTCAGAGTTTTTGAGGGATTCATGTCAACCTAGATAATACAAAAAAAATAAAATAAGAGCAAAGTCTTCCAAACAAAAGTTCAAATAGGTTAGGAAGTTTTTCATAAGAAGAAATGTGAATTGAAAACGCATTCAGAAAAGAGACACATGTACATGTAACATAGGTTCCTTGCATGAACCATTACTGCTATAGTAAGATCAAGGTAACATTAAAGACCAAGTGCATCAAACAAATTTTCATAGAAATACTATAAAGAATCATTACCATAAAAAAATTAATAAAGTGAAAGAAAGCATGACAAAGCTCCAAACCTCAATGAGTTCTTTTTCTTTTCACTTGTGTAGAGTTATCTAACTCTTCTAAGTCATCATCTTTTTTTTCCAAATTATCAAAAGAATCACGAGGTTGAACCTTTTGCACTATGTGCCAACCTTTATTGGAATGATCGATAGCATAAAATACTTGTGATGCTTGGCTAGCTAATACAAATGGCTCATTTATTTTCAAATATCGACGACGGTTAACACTTACAAAGCCATATTCATCCATTTTAACTCCCCTCTTTTGATCATACACATCAAACCACATACATCGGAATAAAACCACTCTTCTTCCCCCAACAAATTGTAATTCAAGAACCTCGGTTAACTCGCCATAGTAATTCATATGGTTTTGTTCTTCACCGGTCTCACCTACTACAACCACTCCACAATTTTGAGTTTTCAAATATTGATCATACTCTTTCACATGAAACCTATATCCATTAACAATATGGCCTTTGAATCTTGTGACATATGGCATAGGGCCACGTGATAAAGATAGCAAATCTTCCATTCTCTTACTATCATCATGTTTGTATAATCCTGCAACCTAACAACATCAAATAGCTTTTTAGAAAATAATATTTAATTGCATACTTGATTTAAGAAAACTGATTAATTTCTACTAACCTTTTTTTGTAACCAACTAATGAATTTTCTATTCCACTCCACATCTGAACTTTGTTAAGAGGTCTCACTATAAATTTGTGAAAATTCTCTAACAAAGAATTGAAGTTTTACATGTTATTTTAAATTAAACATATAGACAAGGTATAAATAAATTATTAGGTTAAATCAATACTTACTCGAGAAATGGTTGAATTTCATCACAGTTCTTCAAAATATAAAAATGTGCGTCCTCCATATCGTTTGAATCAAGTTTGTCTGGTGTGCTACCCTTTAAACTTTTTCCAGGTTCACAAAATATTGTCAAACCACCCTCAGATTCAATTACATCACCATCATAATTTCTCTCCGGACAATTAAACTTTGTCTTTATTGTATTCAAATACCTTGAACATAAAGTCATACATTCAACTGCTAAATATCCCTCTACAATCGAACCTTCAGGGTGAGCCATATTACCAATAAAACACTTCAAAAAGTGTAGGTATCTCTCTATTGGATACATCCATCGATATTGAATTGGTCCGGCAATCTTAGCTTCATCAGGTAGATGAATAGACAAGTGCACCATGACATCAAAAAATGCAGGAGGGAACACCTTTTCTAACTTGCACAATGTTATTGGTATTTGAGCTTCTATTTGTTCCAACTCCTCTACGCTCAAACATTTTGCTCCAAGCACTTTGAAAAAAATAGACAACTCAATAAGTGGTTCAGATACGGATTTGCAAAGCATACCACGCATGGCAAGAGGGAGTAAATGTTGTAGAATTATATGACAATCATGACTTTTTAATCCTGAAATTTTTGTTTCCTTAAGGTTGACACATTGAGAAATATTTGAGGAAAATCCATCTGGGACCTTTAAATTCTTCAAAAATTTGAAAAACTTTTGCTTATCTTCATCAGATAATGTGTAAGGTGCTGCTGGCAACTCATATATATCTCCATTTTGTATTGGATGCAATTCTTTTCGTATTTTCATTTGTTGTAAATCCAACCGAGTACTCAAGGTGTCTTTTGTTTTCCCTTTGACATCTAAGATTGTCCCCAAAATACTGTCACATATATTCTTTTCAATGTGCATCACATCAAGATTATGTCGCAACAATAAGGTTTTCCAATATGGAAGATCAAAGAATATACTCTTCTTATTCCAGTTATCACCCCTTTTCTTGTGTGATATTTTAATCTTCTTCTGTGGATCCTTTGTTAATGGCAACCCATCTAAATCAGCAACTTGATCAAGAATATCATCACCACACAACATTTCAGGTGGTAGCCTGTGCTCAATAGTATTATCAAATGACGCTTTATCATTTCTCCATTTGTGATTAAGAGGAAGATAGCGTCTATGGCCCACATAACACTGTTTTTGGCCATTTGCTAGCCTTGTATAGTGTGTTTTTTTATTGCAACATGGGCAAGCCAGTTTTCCTTTTGTACTCCATCCAGACAAATTTGCATAAGCTGGAAAGTCATTAATGGTCCACAACAAAGATTCATGTAACGTAAAATTCTTTCTAGTTGATGCATCGAATGTCTCGACTCCACTTTCCCATAATTCATTCAACTCCTCTATCAAAGGTTGCAGATAGACATCAATTGCATCACCAGGACTCTCAGGGCCAGGTATAAGCATTGACAAAATAAAGTTCTCTTGCTTCATGCAAAGCCAATGTGGCAAATTATAAGGAATAAGTACCACGGGCCAAATGCTGTACGGAGTTTTCGACATTCCAAATGGTTGGAAACCATCACTAGCAAGTCCAAGTCGTACATTACGAGGCTCAGCAGCAAAAGATGGGTGAAGCTCATCAAATTTTTTCCATGCCATTGAATCAGCTGGATGCCTCATTATTCCATCATCAACTCTTTTGTCATGATGCCATGACATCAAAGGAGATATCTTTGAGCACATAAATAATCTTTGAAGCCTTGGCTTTAGAGGAAAATAACGTAAAATCTTGCATGGTATCTTTTTTCCTTTTTTCAATTTTGTTTCCCCACTATGTTTATCATCCTTCCATCTAGATGCACCACAAACTTTGCAAGATTGAAGACAATTATCATCCTTCCAATATAACATGCAATCATTCTTACATGCATCAATCTTCTTACATGAAAGCCCAAGATCTCGAATTACCTTCTTTGCCTCATAATATGAATCCGGCAAGTTTGTTCCATCCAACAATAAATCATCTTTCAAAAACTTCAACAACATCGTAAATGACTCATTACTCCAATGACCAATACTTTTAAGGTGAAGCAATTTAACCAAAGTAGAAAGCTTAGAAACTTTTGCACTTTCATATAATGGTAGATCAAGATCTTTCAATAGCCTATAAAATCTTTTTGCTTCATCATTTGGTTCCTCCTCCATCAAATCATCACCACTATTATTCATATTATCTCCATTAAAATCGGGGTACAAATCTCTCAGCAAACCATCTATTTCATCCTCACCATCATCCTCTTCAATTTCATTATCATCTATTTTTTCAAAATTTGATTGTTCTTCACCTGACATCTCCCCATGGTGATACCAAAGAGTATAACTTGGTATTATCCCATGTACTATTAAATGTGACCTAACTACAACACGTGTTCTAGAAGTTGCATTACCACATTTAATACATGGACAACGTATCAACTGCGGTTCTCCTAATTTTGTAAAAGCATAATCCAAGAAAGTCTCCACCCCATCTATATAAGCAATAGCAAGTCTATCTTTAATGAGTTCCATCCATTGTTTATTAGGCGCCATTATCTCCATGCATGTAAAATAGATATAATAGTACATTAGTATAACAACAAAATAGTACTAATTAGATATTTACTTTTAGAGTTATACATTCATACACAATAGATGCATATAGTTATATACGTATTACAACAAAAAATCAAGAAACAAACACTTAATCTATACTTACACAAGAAACACGCATAAATATTCACAAGATGGTAATAAAAAGGTTACAAAAATTGGAATAGTCCAAATTACATGACAAAAGACTCTAGCAATTCAAGAAAATCCAACATATAATAGTAAAAGACCAAATATTTCAAAATAATAATTTTTTCAGGTATATTCTAAACATCAATAGTAAAAGACCAAATAGTTTCTACGTTTATGGTTATGAACTGAATATACAAAGCAGGTTCACAACAAATTTATAAAACTATAAACAAAGGTTAGAGAAGTCCTACAATCTAATCTGATTATATTAGAAGAAGAGTATGTAAAGACTTGAGAAAAAAGGTGAAATATTTTATATTTTTTTGTTTGTAGCATTTAAATTTTGTTACAGTAGTGCACTTTTTTATTACCTATATTGAACACATCAAAGTTTTGATAGTGCGTGATAGTTCAACATTTTATGATGCTCATACCATTGTTGATGAAACACAGTAAAAGATCGCAACCAACAGTACCTCTTAAAAAATGGCCAATAAAACTAGACTAAAAAACATAGCATAACAAATGGCCAAAAAAATTGAGACAAATACTTGGAATATTTTCAAAAACACATCAGTAAAGAAGAAAGGTCTAGAAAAAGAAAAAAAACGTACCTTACAAAAGAAATCAACAGAGAGCCTTCAAAAGAATAGTTTTGGAGACACTTTCAACAACAATAACAAGCACCACCACCAACAGATTTGGAATCAAAGCCTACAACAACCAAGAAAGAAATATGTGAACATGAGATACACTTCACAGAAAAGAAAATATGAAATGCAACAAAGAGCTTAAAAAAATCAACAAGCCACATGCAACCATATAGACATAATTTCAGTATAGTCTTTCCAATAATATATATTGCCTATTTCAAAGAGTTCATCCATTTTATGAAAGAAAAAATACATGGAGAAAAAAAAGGATGTGTTAACCCTAAGTGTGGCAAACAAGAAATATGGTCATCACAATGTTGGAATATGACTTTCTGGAGGCTACTTAATGATTGGGAAATAACATGGGTAACAAAGCTGTTAAATTTGTTAGGTGAATTCTCTGGTACTAACATGGAAGAATGATACAGAGAGGTAGTGACTTTGGAGTTTCAGGGAAAACAAGCCACTGGATTGTCAAAGTAGATGATACATAGGGAAAGAACATGTATTCACAGTCAAAACTCCACATGAAAAACCTCTTTAACCATAGGTATTGATTTAGTGCAATTTGATATTTGATAGATTAATATACAACATTTTTCCCACATCTGAAATTATATTAAACAGAGATATGGATTTTTTAATCGTTAGCAGGCTATACATTTTGAACAGTAAACAGAAGAGTTTAATCACGCTTATAGTACCACATACTTTTAAATTTTGAAAAGTCGACCCAGCCCGAGCCATGGACCACCAGAAGCTGTCACCCAGGCTAATAGTTATTTCTTAGGAAATGACAATGCTGGAAGAGCAGTGTTTTGGAGAGCGAGAAGCCAAAGAAAGTGACAAGGGCTTGCTTCACCAAAGCGAGAAGCATGAAGCGAAGCACACACTTTTTTCAACTAAAGTGCTATTTAGTACAAAAATAAAAAATATCAAATATGCATAGATAAATAACCAAGAACTCAATAGAAATAACATATTTAGCAAATCTTTCAATTCTTAAACTAAAAAGTTTATATAATTTACCCAAAAAAAGAAAACTTAACAGTGAGAACAGAGACGGAACAATAAAAAATATTATAGAACAGAGGAAAAATTGCAGAATATGGACCAAAACAGAGCATAACAGAGAAAGCAATACAAAGCAGAGAAAACAATTGCGAAACTGAGAAAAAAACAGAGAAGATTATAGAAGAAGAGAAGGAAACCATGTTAATATTAAATCATATTTGATTTTTATGTATCCTCTGAATCCTATACGTATGTGAGGCAACACAGTTGGTGCTGTCATTTAGGCTAAACTATATCTAATTGTGCTATGGTACTCTTTGACAACCCTTCTTGGATACGTTTCAAATGTTAAAATGAATATGCAGTTTCTTGTATCCTCGGTATGATAAGCTTTTCCATTTAGGCTAATGTTTTTTCTTAATAGTCTGTTACTCTTACCCAAAATTATATGACACTTTTTACTGCAAAATGTTCTACTAAAATATTGTGTATTATCTATTTGAAGATACACAATAAAAATTTATCCAAATTCTGTTTATATATTGCAGTGTTCTACCTGGATGACCATGATTGTGCCAACTAGCATGACACCCTATCTCTATCTCTACTCAAATGGAGAAGTTTCGTCCATTAATTCAGCTAGAGAGAGTTTGGCTTCTTAAATTCTTCAGCTTAGTCATACAAAATGCTAAAATTTTAATCAGTCACTTGCATTAAATGTTTAAAGTTATTTATCATATTAAGAATACAAATTTCTAATTGTCCTCTTACTTAGATGTTCTATAAATGTGCTTGTTTGGTGCTATGTTAATGAATTTCATGCAATTCCAGGTGATACTATATGCTGCTTTCGCCATGACTCTGATATTTCCCTTTCATAAAAGTTTAGCCTAAATGACAGCACCAATTATGTTGCCTCACATACGTATTGGATTCAGAGGATACATAAAAATCAAATATGATTCACTATACACAGGAAAAAACAAAACAGGGAAAATTGCAGACGCAGTTGAAAAAGTAACTGTAGCCAGAGAAACAGAGAAAATAAGAAGAGAAAAAAAGAAGAAGAAGAGATGAGAAACTTAACTTGCAGTCACTTGAAAGAGTGTCACAACATGAGAAGTGAAATAGAGGGAAATGTTTGGAAGGAAGGCACGAAATGTTTTTACGAAATAAAAAAAAGCCCTAGTTACTGTCAACCTTAGTTAAGTAGAAAAGTGAGAAATTGCTTCCCCACTTCTGGACTGAAGCACTTGCTTTTTTCACCATAGCATCGCTTCGCTTTAAAAAAGCAATACAGCTTCACTTCGCTTTGCTTCTCACTTTAAACAACGAAGCACTCGCTTTCAGTAACATAATAAACCAAAGCCAACAATTGGATCAAGGAGAATTGTATTTAATGGAGATGCTAGTGGAGAGTGATTTATGAATACCGAGAAATTGTTTCTTATTCACCAACTAAAACTATTTGTAAGGGCAAGGCAACAACTACACTAAATAAGCTACAAAATGAAGGAAAATAGAGAGATTGAAGATGCTGGCCAGAAAGGGAAGGGGAATTGTAGCTAATGATCTGGTTACAATGATGTTAACCTTTATAGACTAGTAAAGATATAAACAAGGAGGTTCTGATATAGCAACATCAATATGCTGCTATCACTCCTATTAGAACATGAGTTATTTATTGCTCAACAAAGAAATGGCTGAATACCTTTCTAGGACACCATTCCTACAAATGCAAGCAAAAGACTCATCTGCACCAGAAAAACCACAAGATCCACCACTATCCTCACAGTTCTTGCAAGATTCATCAACATAATATGAATCATTATATAACAAAGAAATCCTAAACTCCCATTTCATAGGATCTCCTTCATCACCTCCAAAACTATATATCGATGAATACGAAGATCACTAAAGCCAAGGCAAGTTCAAACCATAACCTGAACCAACATGAACTGGTGGATCACAAACACAACATGTTCAAATTGGATTATTTGGTTCTAACCCAGTCCCAGTCACCCCTTTACAAGAATACATTCCCCTGCATACATTTGAACCCGAACCGCTATCACACAAGTACTGTTTTGGATCAAACACCGTAGATGTTGTTGAACATCCTAGTAAAACAAACATGTTTTGTTTCAAAATACTAAAGGGAGTTGAATCATCCTGATCCAATGTAAAACTACCTGAATTCTGCATTAAGGAACATGTTGACCTAATTAAAGGGGTCAGTTAAAACAGGAATAAGAAAACCTTATCTCTACATCAAAATTTATAATGGAAATTTTATCCTAGAAATTATGAGACTAACAAATTTATTCAATAATTTCATTATTGCGACTTCTTTTGATTGTCAATCGAGGCTACCAACAGTACACACATCAATACCCACAAACATATTGCATAATTTAAGAGCATGTGCACCAATAACCTACTGAAAAAACTTATGAATCATACAACATAAACTCAAAAATGGTCAAAATCAGAATATCCACATAACAATTCATGGTCAAAACAACCTAAACTTACCTTGAAGGGAAGGAAAGTCCAAGAATATGTCAAGTTACAATCACAAGCAGCAAAGACCAGCAAAACTCAGGTGAAATTTCAGCAAAGACCAACAAAACTCAAGTGAAATTTGAAGTAAAAAGAAAGAGGTGACTTCTGCAATTAGAAAAAATAGACATTGATTTCATTTATAAAGACCTTCAATAGAGAGCTATAGCTTAATTTTTAAAAACAAACCTGGATTTTAGGAACGGTACCACCATTATTGTGGTTTGTTTTGCTGATTTTTCTCCAATAAATCAGTTCTGCATTGGAAATTAGGAGTCACTCTGATTAAGAATTTATGTTATTCACTCCCGTAGGTATCTCTATTTCTAGCAGAGGAGTTGGAAGACACGTTCTGCTGGATGCATCTTTTCGGAGGGGTGGGGGAGTGAAATTGCGTGTGCGGAAAATTCGATGTTCTTGGTTATGTTTTCTTACAGAAGCGACGTAGGGGTGGGGGTAATGGGAGACCAGTAGTAGGGGGTGGGGTAATAAAGGGGACTAATAAGTCTTTTGTAAAAAATAAAAGGTGAAAGTAAAAATATGTGCAATTTTTTTATTATTAACGTCTGGGTATAAATTTTTTTGAGGTGCGGATATTATTGCTATACTAATATTACATTAAAATTGTCTTTTAATGGCTGGCTTTTTTTTTTACATTATAAATATACTTTTAACGACTGGAATTATATTTTTTCGTTGAAATTTGGTCGTTAAAAATCCATTTTCTTGTAGTGAGAGAAATACATAAAAGAAATTGAAAAAAATAAAACTCCCTCCTCGAAGCATGCGGACTCACCAAAGCTAGGGGAATATCTTAAGTCAACCTCTAGCCACAAAACTGATGGCCCTGACTGTCGGACCCTACATTTGGGGAAATGTAGGCAAGAGTAGGTGTTAGTACAAAACAATGTACCAAGTATGATAGCCATGCATAAAAAATTTAAATCATGCTAAAAAGGACATTTCATTTCATGACATGTAATTGACCAAGCTAAAACATGATATAACAGAGTTAGAAAACATTTCATAAAATCATGGTCAATGTAAGCTAAGTACATCTTTAAAACCTTTGAACTCATATGCAATAATTCTCTAAGTAACCGTAGTTCATTATGAATGTAGGGAATCAGCCTTAACCGACATAGAGACCATGTGAGCTATAACATGATCCCTCGGTGTCTCCCACATCGAAAAGGGTTGTCCTACTTGCCAAGGTAGAACCATGAACTTCTAGCTTAAGTGGATCCACTAGATAATCAACCTATGGGGGTACATAGTTAAGGGATAAGGAGATTGCTACTAGAAACCCGACCTCTACTCGAGAGAGCTTCCATTTCATGAGATTGCTTCTAGAAACCTGACCTTTACTACAGGAGAGATTCCATTTCATTATCAATACCCTCTCGGTGCTTAGCATAAATCCCACAGAATAGTCATTTCTTACTTGACCTTATTACTCATGGAAAAGTGTCCTTGGACAAGCAATCCAAGCAAGTTTCGTTAGGTTAGCTCTTACTCTTTGATTCAATTAGGTGAGAAAGCCTTTCTACCTAATAATCCTTTCTATGTGAGAAAACCTTTCACATCTTGCTCTTATGTGTACATGAGAAAATCCTTTCAATAACACATCCTGATCATTGCTACTTTACTCTCAAAGCATCCTTAAAACATTTTACATATATTTCATAAGAAAATGAATAAGCCCATAATTTACCTCTTGAGGCTCAAAATCCACTTTCAATCATCAACACTTAGAAACCATGGTTTAGATATAGATTTCATCATAAAAACATGTAAAGCTTGAAATATATGCTCAATTTCATAAAATTTTTCCTTGAAGATCAAAATCCCACATCATATTATTCATAACTTGAAAACATGGGGATTACTTGGGTTCATCGGGAAATCATCATAAAATCATTATATTTCATCGATTCATGCATAAGAGATCATAATTCAATCATTAAAATCAACAATGAAAAGAACCCATGATAGTTGAAGAAAACCCTAACTAAATTGGAGAATTCTACCTTTTGAAATAGAAGAATTTGGGAACTCCATGGATGGAATGAATCCATGGATGAAAATTAGCATACCTTGAATCCAAAGGCTAGCCTTCAATGGAGGAATTGAGACCTTGACTTGAAACCCTAGGCTGAACCTTCTTCTTCTTCCAGTTTCTAGAGAGAGAAATATTTTGGAGAGGAGAATTGATCTTCTTTTGTGAATTTGGAAGAATGAAGTGAATGGGTAAATTTGGGGGTTGAAAATACTTATATATGGGTCTTAGTGAAGGGTAAAACGATGTAGTACAGGAGATAATTAATTAGGAATAGACCCAACTCCCCCTGAAAATAAGTGTCACCTGCCACCAACCTTCCACCTACAGACCTAGTCGACGGACCGTGGTCTGACCCATGGCCTATCCTGATGGACCAATGATGGTTGTCTGAAACATGGTTTTTGGCCAGTGAACCACGGACCCTGACCACGGACCGTGGTCTGGCCTACGGTCAGGCCATGGTTCTGAGCCTCAAAACTTCCTTAAGCAGGGCCATCTATGGGCCGTGGGAGGTCCTCGTGGCTGGCACCTACAGTTTTACCAAAATTGATTCTCTTCCCTTTTTCGGATACGGGGTGTTATACCAATGTAGATGGCCAGTAGGCCTAGCCTTCACAAATGTGGATAGGCTCTTGCAATTGATAAAGCTCAAACTACTATAAAAATTATTTAGAAGAGTAAACAGTTGTGTCACACTCCCAACTAGAAACGGGCAGACATGAAGCATATAAGTAAGCACTTGCTAATCATCTATACTACACTCATGCCAAAGCTCAAGACTCATAAGCAATGAAACCTATATCAGGAAACATACTAAAACATATATACCAAAAGGTCCCACTGGGCTACTTTACAACGGAAACAAAACTAAGTCTATGAAGCCTCTAAAGAGAATGAATCTGAGAACCTGCTAACTAGTCAGGACAGGGCTCCGACATACCCATTCTGACATATATATATACATTGCAAAATGTAGGCTCTAAATATATGATAGATCCAGGTAGAGGTGGAGCTTACCAACTGCTAAACTGGAAGTCTCTGGTCTACTTGAAATGCTTGTTGTCCTGAGTACGTGAGCCTGTAGTGATAGAAATGAAGAGCCACAATAATAGGGACATCAGTACATGTAACACATGTACTGGTATGTAAATAAGACTGAATAACAAGTAGACATGTAAGAATTCTAAAATGAATCAAATATCAAAATAGACAAATTTGAGCATATGTATGCAGGAGACATAATCCAAAACTGGAATTGTGACAAATCTCAAGGTCCACATCTAACATTTCATGGCTTATTCATTTATATATACATAATTCTAATAGTTTTCCTAAGAGATATATTTACTTTGTTATACAACTTCCTTGCTCTTTGTAAAACTAATAGTATGGGAATCACATGATGGCCTACTATCGGCGATTAGTGAACCCTGTATGGCATCTTTAGCCCACTGTCATGACCACGTGTGAAATATCATAGTCTGGGTAACGAGATATATGAAGGTACTCCCCAGGGCTCCTGTATGGTCTGCCCGCATGCCTGTATCAGTCAGGTGAATCCACGATGGGATATTCCAGCTGATTCTATCTGAATTATGTGCGCAAAATAGCGTCGCATGTAGTATCCTTAAAAATTCCAATCCCATGCTGCAGAGTAGGCTATACTCTCAATTTCATGAATAGACTTATAATAATTAATTCATATGTCATATCGCTCGTGATAAAATTTGTGATTACTTTTTTTAGCTTGAGAATCATACATCTTGTGACCGATACACTTACGAATAATCTGTGTCCAACAACTTCCTTTAAATTTAGGCAACATGTACACCCACTAACTTCTAAGAGTTTAAACTAAAGACACATATAGTTATGTGAAACATATGGCTTCCTTGACTAGAAAAGAGTATTATAACTCTATAGGTTTTGGACTCCAACATGAGAGGGTTTATAAAATAGGATAATTGTCTTTCAAGCATTATATAATCTCTGATGACATTTATCGGAAGAACATGCAACTTTAGGTTGTGCCTTAATGGTGAAAGAGGTTTTAGCTTTACATACCTTACTTCGGGACTTACTATCTTACATCGTCAAACTCCTTTGCTGAAAACTTTATCTACAACATAACACCATAAAAGGATACCATAAGAAACTAATCAAGAAGCACAACAAGGCCTAAAACACAATAATAGCTCACAAGCGACAATCTCAACAATTACTATAGATAAATGGTGTATTGCCACAACCTTCTCTTTCACTACTTTCCAAGTAGGCTCATCATTTATTCACATGTTCAGTATTACTTCTCAATCCTTTAACCATAAAAAACCAGCCCCCTTAATGATCCACAATTAACATAAGTAGTCAAACTCATGGCCTCCGAACACCATCCCACGAGTTCTTTGTCAACGACATCAAATTCCTTTATAAGCTCATAGTTTAAGTTTGTAGAGAGATAATGCCATCAATTAAAATAATAGGAGCTCATATAACCATCTACACCATATTCTTAGCAATTTAGGCATTTCATCAAACACTTGGCGAGCGACAAACTTCAAGAACTATAAGAGTCACATTTTCTATACCTAGCCTTCCATTTTATCGTAACCAGCTCACTGCCCCAATAAAATATCATTCACCCCTCATCTTGTCAAAATGACAGCCCACATAACCTTCTACAAACTCCATCCTCACCAAAAACATCAACTACCATGGGTAAAACATGGACTCACAGCTTCCTATCACCGTCTAGTGAGTCCTACCCATAAATTATACTTAAAACATCCTTAGAATAGTATTTATAGATATAGAAAATGAGTCATACCTATATATCAAAGAAAATCTGCCCCTGCCCCTTTCTATTCTTCTTGAACAATACTTTCTCCTTCAAGAAAATATTTAGCTAAGTATATCTATAGGTCTATGGAGAGGAAGACACTTGATTCTTGAAGAAACCAACTTACCTTAAGCTTTGGAGGATTGGAGATGAGAAAAACTTGAAGAAATAACTTGAAACCAGTCCTTAAACGTTCTGAGTATATGAAAAATAATATCCCAAACTTATAATATAAAAACAACAAGTTTAGCAGACTTTCTCTAAAGTTCCACATGTCTCGCAGTGATTGGGCAGTGCATGCGTTTGTCGTAGAATGAACATAACTTTTTACTCCGATGTGGTTTTAACGAGCAGTTTGTTTTGCTGGAAACTAGACTCAAATACTTTTAACTTATTGGTTGTAGGTCCTCTAACTCATTATATATTAGGAGATATGCTCGTTCAAAGTCATCTGATAAATGAGATCATTTGTAGTATTCCTAGCTCCACAATGAACCTTTAAACTTGAATCTTTTCTTTAATGATCTCCTTGGCCTAAAACTTTTGTTTAACTATTCAAATGACTTAATATAAGGGTTACATGGTATGCTTAACCATTTTCAATGATATACTTTGTAACACTCCAATATACTAGACTAGCATTTGCATGTCGATATACCATTGCTTAGTTACTAGAATATGTTTTATTCTCATTTTGGGAACTTGAAATTTTATGATATTTGCAACCTTGCTTAACATAATTGTGATCATAATTTAAGGTATTGTATGAAGATATTTACGTAATTTTCTAATTAGAGTTACATATAAATTGAAAGTGTTGGTATTAGGTATATATGTATGCTTTTTGGGCAGCCCTTTTAGTGACGGCTGTGCATGTGACTAGCCTCACTTTTGAGACTATATTTTGATACCTATTCTAGTAAAATTCGTCATACCTGAAGTATAAGAACTTTAGAACATTATCTAACAAGTTGTTCTTCAAAATCACAAGAGAAAAATTTGGCCCTTTTGGCTAGAATTCGAGACACACACTTCTTTTGGTAAGTGACGAAATCTGTTTCTGAGATGGGTAGTGTTTGGTATTTTATGCATATCTCTTTCTCTATAACTTAGTTTACAGTGAATAAATATGTTTTGGAAAGCTAATTGGTAGACCTACAACTCTTATGTTTATGTAAAACTCTCATTTAGCTGTTATTAATTTGCAATATAGGATGCAAAATAGGACAAGTTCTGTCAAGATTTTGAAATTACAAATCTTGTATGGACAATTGCTAGTGTTTGGAATATATCTTTTTATACAGAATATATTTTGCGGTGATTCTTATTTTTTTGCAACCCTAAGAGATGTATCTACACCTTTCATTGAGGTTATAAAGTCAATTTTTGCCGTTTTCCTTTTCAAATCTAAGTTGCGACATCAGGTACTAAGCTAGCTAGAATTACTGTTTTGGGAGCATAGTCGTATTTGTACATGCTAAGTTACTTGTGATGATAATCCTATTTTACATCAACATTATTGATCTGTGAGGAATTAAAGAAGTTATTTAATTATATTTTTAAGGTTGTATATACTCGTGAACAAGTTGAGGACCTTGAAACGTTGGTTGGTCTACGTTCTGAACTCGCAAAGTTGTGTTGGACTGTTTTTTTCCTAAAGCACTGACGTTTGTGTATAAACTTGTACTTGTAGTCTTTTTACCTGCTGGTATATCTGAAAGTTATGTTGGTACCTTGGTTACCTCTTGTCACTTTGCATTGTCGTGTTGGTATCCTTTAAGACGTTAAAGACACTCGTGTAACTCGCCTACTTGTATGGACTATTTGATCACCTGGCACTCTTGTTGGGACCTTGTCCTTCTTGTGGCTGTGACTTTGTCACTATTGGCATGCCTTTTGATTCAGATCATTTGCCATCTTGACTCTGGATTTTTAGTTCGTCTTAAATATGGAAGTTATCCACTTTATGTACGAACTAGAAAGCCACTTTTAATATGGTTCTTGGTTCTCTTGATTATTGGGCTTTGACCCTTCTTGATACAGGGCGTCGGCCCTTCTTGATACCTGCTTGTGCTTGGTGTGACGGCATGATGTATATATTAGATGAGCCTTGTTGTTGAATCACTTGGAAAACTGTGCTATGAGCGTTCTTGACATTGGGATCCTTAAATATTGAACTTGATACTCTTTATGTATTGTTTACTTTATTTATTTAGTATGTTCAATTTTGTTGCCCATGAATTGAGAAAGGTAACTTGGTGAATATGAGGGCTCCGAACCTATAGTTTTTGCACCGTTAAGCTATATGCTTAGCGATAGTTGTTTTTATCGTAGGGAATGTTCAAGAGGATGCATGAAGCTGGCCATTGGAGATGGAGATTTTGAGAGCCTTAAGGAAGATCACATTTGCATATAGGCATCTATATTTTGTATAAACCTTGGGACTTGTACATGATCTATGTGTTGTATTTTTACATGAAATTTTGAGGACTAAGTTGATCATGTCACCGTGGGTTGTAATATAAGTATGTCTATATGTTTTGTTCTTTTGGGGTGTGTAAACCCAAGTCTTGTAATATACGAAATTTACTATTAGTTTTGAATGTTTGTGTGAAGCATGAACCAGCTGATTTCGGTACTCAGAAGTTGGTAATATTCTTGTTATCTCATCCTTAAGTGTGAGGATAATATATGCATGAAAAGCTCGTCAGTTATTTGCTTAAATTATTCTGGGAGTGTTTTTCCGTCATAAGTAAAATTCCGCGCCATGTGAATTTTAACATCAAATAAATGTTTAAATGGGCAAGATGTATATCCTTAACTAAATTATTCGTTATGAACCTAATCCCTCTACTAGATTAAAATCAGTATGCTCTTCGTTAATCTTTTTTAAATGTCGTAAGTATTAAATTAGGTTTCTCGTTAAGTGGTGTTATCCCTCCGAAAGGGTCACTACAAGTGTTGGTATCAGAGCCTAGGTTTGTGGTTCTAGTACTTTTGCTGTGAATTACTTGTATACTTGTTCGCTTTCAAAAAGGTTCTATTTAGAGTTCTTGCTTACTTACATGGTTTATCACATTTTTATTTCATGTTGAATGCACATGCATCTAGTACATGTCCCTAATGCAATGTGATCTCTCCTTTAAAAGGGTTAAGCTATGGCCTCTTCTTTTGACCGACCTATGGAAGCTGCTCGTGAAGGTTCGGGTACCTCAGTTTCCCAACCTCATACATTGGAAGGGTTTGGAGAACATATATCAAATCAATATGTTCCCCACACTGGTGGGTCTGAAGTGGGAAACCATCAGGGTGTAGGAGCTGGTTCACATCCTCACATGAGTCGTGGTACTCAAGCCATGAATCCTCCGTTTCAACAAATGGCTGAATTCTTCCACCACATGGCTGAATCGATGCATGATTCCAACGGGATTAACTTTGAGAAAATGAGGAAAATGGGTGGTGTGGAGTTTGAATGCACTGTTGATCCCACTGATGTTGAACAATGGCTGGAGCGCATGGAGAGGGTGTTTGAGCAGTTGAATTGTTCAGATGTTGCCAAATTTAAGTATGCTATTTCACTAAAATAAAAGGATGCTTATGATTGGTGGTTAAGTGTTACGAATGCCAAGGTAAAACCTCCGGTTCTTCCTTGGGATGATTTTCTTAAGGAATTTCGTATGAAGTATGTCCCACCTGTTTATTGTGATGCAAAGAAAAATGAGTTTTTGAATTTAAGGCAATGAGGCATGTCTATTGCTGAATACGAATAGAAGTTTCCAAGGCTCTCTCGCTATGCTGGAGGTGTTATTAAAGAGGAAAAATACAAGTGCAGGAAATTTGAAGATGGTTTAAATGATTCCATTAGGAAGAATGTGGTGATCCTGCAACATGAGAAATTTTGTAAGTTAGTGTCTGCTGCTTTTACTTGGGAACGACTTGATAAAGAAGAAGCTAGTAGAAATGAAAACAAACTCCGAAAGCCTAGACCAAATTTTGGGGGTCCATCAAAAGGGGAAGTTTTGATAATTCTAATACTGGTAGTGATAACATGCCACCGCAACAAAAGTAAAACATATCAGATTTTTCTACAGCTAGCACTCCAAATTATGGCCAAGGCAAGCCTCGTGTTCCCACTTGTCCGCAATGTGGAAATAATCATTATGGTACTTGCAGGAGAGCTTCTGGTGCATGTTTCAATTGTGGGACCTTTGATCATAAAGTGAAGGACTGTCCTAATCCTAATAATGCTCCTTCCTTGAAAACTGAAGGCTCAGTTCATAAGCCTTCTATTAATCCTTCTCAAACTAATAGAGGTGCAAGACCTAAAATTCACCCAAGCAGCAGGTACAAGTGGAGCTGATCAAGCTAGTGGACAAAGGACTATTGCATGCGCTTATGCTATGAGGCAGAGGGATGAGCAAGATGGACAAGACATGGTTGTCGGTAAATTTCACTTATTCGGCTTATGTGTGTTTACACTGTTTTATCCTGGTTCTACACATTCCTATATTTGTTCATCACCTGTTCTCCTTGAAAATGTGAAATCTATGAGACTTAATTATGATGTGTTTGTTGAAAGTCCTTTGGGTTATCAGGTTGTGTGTAATCGAATTTATTGTGATTGTCCTTTCGTGATTCAAAACCTAGTCTTCCCTGCTGATTTGATTGAAATGCCCTTCAAAGATTTTGATGTTATTATCAGGATGGATTCGCTTTATAAATATCATGCAGTGGTAGATTGTAGGTCAAAACATGTGACCTTTAACGATCCTACATTTTCACACATTATTGTACAAGGTGAAAGATCATTGACATCTAGTATTATTTCTGCGGCCTTGGCAAGAAAATTGATGCATCAAGGTTGTAGGGCATACCTTGCTCACATAGTTGATACACAGTTGAAGAGTCCTTGTATCAAGGACATACCTGCTGTATGTGATTTTCCAGAAGTCTTCCCAGAAAACCTTCCTGGATTGCCCCCGGAAAGAGAGGTTGAATTTCCAATCGAGCTTAGTCCTGGATCTAACCCTATTTCTATCACTCCTTATAGAATGGCTCCAGCATAATTAAGAGAATTGAAATCTCAATTGCAAGAACTTCTTGAGAGGGGTTTTATTAGACCTAGTGTTTCTCCTTGGGGAGCCCCTGTTTTTATTCGTAAAGAAGAAATATGGCACTCTTAGGCTTTGTATTGACTATAGACAATTGAACAGAATAACAATCAAGAATAAATATCCACTACCAAGGATCTATGATTTGTTTGACCAATTGAAGGATGCTAAAGTATTCTCAAAGATTGATTTAAGGTCTGGACATCACGAACTGCGTGTTAGAGAGAAAGATATTCCTAAAACTACTTTTACAACTCGGTATGGTCATTATGAATATTTGGTGATGCCATTTCGATTGACAAATGCTCCTGTGGTATTCATGGATCTAATGAATCGGGTATTCAAGCCTTATCTTGATCAGTTTGTGGTTTTCTTTATAGATGATATTTTAATATTTTCTAGAAGTAGTGAAGACCATGATAGACACCTTCGAATTGTTTTGAAAATTTTGAAGGAGAAAGAACTTTATGCTAAACTTTCCAAGTGTGAATTTTGGCTTGATGAAGTGGCTTTTCTGGGACATGTGGTATCAACCGAAGGCGTGAAGGTGGATCCTAGTAAGATACAAACAATTGTTGAATGGAGACCTCCCAAAATTCCAACCGAGGTAAGAAGTTTCTTGGGATTAGCAGGGTACTACCGAAGATTTGTGAAAGGCTTTTCCATTATTGCCTCCCCTTTGACTAAGCTCTTGCAGAAGGAAGTAAAGTTTATTTGGGATGACAAATGCTAAGAGAGCTTTGAAACTCTCAAATCCTTGTTGACTCAAGCGCCTATACTCACTCTACCAATTGAAGGGAAAGAGTATGTAGTATACAGTGATGCTTCTCACAATGGTCTAGGATGCATTTTGATGAAAGAAGGGAAGGTTAATTCTTATGCCTCTCGAAAATTAAAACCGCAAGAATTGAATTATCCTACTCATGATCTTGAACTTGCTGCTATAGTATTTTCTTTAAAAATATGGCGGCATTATTTATATGTAGAGAAATGTCATATATTTACTGATCACAAGAGCTAAAAGTACTTGGGTACTCAGAAGGAGCTAAACCGAAGACAACGTAGATGGCTTGAACTCATCAAGGATTATGACTGCATGATTGGTTATCATCCAAGTAAAGCCAATGTGGTTGCAGATGCCTTAAGTCGAAAATCCTTGCATTTCTTTGAGTCCTTTACCCTTGCTCCTTGAGTTAAGAGCCATGAATGTTTGTTTCACACTTGATTCAAATGGTTCAGTTATTGCTATTTTGCAAGTAAAGCCAATATTACTTGAACAGGTGAAAGAAGAACAAAAGTTAGATGAGAAACTTGTAAAACTGACCAGAGAAGTGCAAAATGGGGAAAAACTTGATTTTACATTAACAGAGGATGGTGTCTTATTTTATCAGAATAGATTATGCGTCTCTAATGATGACAAATTGAGGAGAAAAATACTGAATGAAGCACATACTTCACCATATACAATGCATCCTGGAGGTACAAAGATGTACCAGACCATCAAAGAACATTATTGGTGGAATGGTATGAAGAGAGACATTGCAGAGTTCATTTCCAAATGTTTGGTTTGTCAACAAGTAAAGGCAGAACATCAAGTCCCAGTTGGTTTACTACAGCCCTTGTCGATGCCGGAATGGAAATAGGAGAGAATAACTATGGACTTTGTTTCTGGACTTCCTCGCACTCAGAGAAATCATGATGCAATATGGGCGATTGTGGATAGGCTAACCAAGAGTGCTCACTTCTTAGCAATCAGAATGGATTACTCACTTGAGCGTTTAGCCGAGTTGTACATTAATGAGATTGTAAGACTACATGAGATCCATGTGTCTATTATATCTGAACGAGACCCAAGGTTTACATCTAGATTTTGGGGTAGCTTGCATGAAGCTTTGGGTACTAAGTTGAAATTTAGCACTTCGTTCCATCCTCAAACAGACGGCCAGTCAGAAAGAGTGATACAAATTTTGATGGATATGCTTCAAGCTTGCATTATGGAGTTTGAGGGTAGTTGGGACAAACACTTGGCTTTGATAGAATTTTCTTATAATAATAGCTACCAATCGAGTATTGGAATGCCTCCCTATGAAGCCCTATACGGAAGAAAATGTCAGATCCCTCTTTGTTGGAGTGAAGTTGGTGAAAAAAAGCTTGTTGGTCCTGAAATTGTGCAACAAATAGAGGACAAGGTAAAAATTATCAAGGATTGTCTAAAGATTTCTTCGGATAGACAAAAGTCGTATGCTGATCTTAAAAGGTGTGACATTGAATATCAAGTTGGAGATAAAGTATTCTTAAAGGTGTCTCCATGGAAAAATATTATGAGATTTGGCCAAAAAGGAAAACATAGTCCCCGATTTATTGGACCTTATGAGATACTTGAAAGGATTTGAGCAGTTGCATATAAATTAGCTTTGCCACCGTAGTTAGACAAGATCCATAATTTCTTTCATGTTTCTATGCTCAGAAGATATCGTTCTGATCCATTGCATGCTCTTCCAGTTGAATCTATTGAAGTTAATCTTGACTTGACTTATAATGAAGAACCTATACGAATTGAAGCTCGAGCAGTGAAGCAACTTAGAAACAAGAGAATCCACTTAGTAAAGGTACTTTGGAGGAACCATTATGGGAAGGAAGCTACCTGGGAGAGAGAAGAAGACATGAGGACCCAGTATCCACACTTGTTTCGGGACTAGTTTAAGGTAAATTTCAAGATGAAATTTCTTTAAGGGGGAGAGATTGTAACAACCCTAAATACTAGACCAACATTCGCATGTCGATACACCATTGCTTAGTTACTAGAATATGTTTTATTCTCATTTTGGAAACTTGAAATTTTGTGATATTTGCAACCTTGCTTAACATAATTGTGATTGTAATTTAAGGTATTTTATGGGGGTATTTACGTAATTTTCTAATTAGAATTACATATAAATTAAAAGTGTTGGTATTAGGTATATACATATGTGTATATATGTATGCTTTTTGGGCAGCCTACTTTTATTTGGGCAGCCCTTTTAGTGACAGCTGTGCATGTGACTAGCCTCACTTTTGAGACTATATTTTGACACCTCTTCTAGTAAAATTCATCTCACCTGTAGTATAAGAACCTTAGAACATTATCTAACAAGTTTTTCTTCAAAATCACAACAGAAAAACTTGGCCCTTTTGGCTGGAATTCGAGACACACTTTTCTTTTTGGTAAGTGACGAAATCTGTTTCTAAGCTGGGTAGTGTTTGGTATTTTATGAATATATCTTTCGATATAACTTAGTTTACAGTGAATAAATATGATTTGGAAAGATAATTGGTAGACCTACAACTCTTATGTTTATATAAAACTCTAATTTAGCTGTTATTAATTCGCAATATGGGACGCAACATAGGACAAATTCTGTCCAGATTTTGAAATTACAAATCCTGGATGAACAACTGTTAGTGTTTTGAATATATCTTTTTATACAAAATATATTTTGCGGTGATTCTTGTTTTTTTGGAACCCTACGAGATGTATCTACATCTTTCATGAAGTTTATAAAGTATAGTTTTGTCGTTTTCCTTTTCAAATTTAAGTTGCGACATCAGGTACTAGGCTGGCCAGAATTACTGTTTTGGGAGCATAGTCGTATTTGTACAGGCTAAGCTTACTTGTTATGATAATCCTGTTTTACATCAACACTATTGAGCAACTAGGAATTAAAGAAGTTATTTAATTGTATTTTTAAGATTGTATATACTCATGAACAAGTTGAGGACCTTGAAACGTTGGTTTGTCTATGGTCTGAACTCGCGAAGTTGTGTTGGACTGTTTCTTTGCTAAAGCACTGAGGTTTGTGTATAAACTTGTACTTGTAGTCTTTTTACCTGCTGGTATATCTGAAAGTTATGTTGGTACCTTGGTTACCTCTTGTCACTTTGCATTGTCGTGTTGGTATCCTTTAAGACGTTAAAGACACTCGTGTAACTCGCCCACTTGTACGGACTGTTTGATCGCCTGGCACTCTTGTTGGGACCTTGTCCTTCTTGTGGCTGTGACTTTGTCACTATTGGCATGCCTATTGATTCGGATCATTTGCCATCTTGACTCCGGATATTTCGTTCGTATGAAATATGGAAGTTGTCCATTTTAAGTACGAACTAGAAAACCACTTTTAAAATGGTTCTTGGTTCTCTTGATTATTGGGCTTTGACCCTTCTTGATACAGGGCGTCGGCCTTTCTTGATACCTGCTTGTGCTTGGTGTGACGACATGATGTATATATTGGGCGAGCCTTGTTGTTGAATCACTTGGAAAACTGTGCTATGAGCGTTCTTGACATTTGGATCCTTAAATATCGAACTTGATACTCTTTATATATTGTTTACTTGATTTATTTATTATGTTCAATTATGCTGCCCATGACTTAAGAAAGGTAACTTGGTGAATCTGAGGGCTCCGAACCTATAGTTTTTGCACCGCTAAGCTATATGCTTAACGATAGTTGTTTCTATCGTACGGAATGTTCGAGAGGATGCATGAAGCTGGCCATTGGAGATGGAGATTTTGAGAGCCTGAAGGAAGATCACATTTGCATATAGGCATCTGTATTTTGTATAAACCTTGGGACTTGTACATGATCTATGTGTTGTACTTTTACATGAAATTTTGAGGACCAATTTGATCATGTCACCATGAGGTGTAATATAAGTATGTCTATATGTTTTGTTCTTTTGGGGTGTGTAAACCCAAGTCTTGTAATATACGAAATTTACTATTAGTTTTGAATGTTTGTGTGAAGCATGAACCGGCTGATTTCGGTACTCGGAAGTTGGTAATATTCTTGTTATCTCATCCTTAAATGTGAGGATAATATATGCATGAAAAGCTTGTCAGTTATTTGCTTAAATTATTATGGGAGGGTTTTTCTGTCATAAGTAAAATTCCGCGCCATGTGAATTTTTACATCAAATAAATGTTTAAATGGGCAAGATGTATATCCTTAACTAAATTATTCGTTATGAACCTAACCCTCTACTAGATTAAAATCAGTATGCCCTTCGTTAATCTCTTTTAAATGTCGCAAGTATTAAATTAGGTTTGTTGTTAAGTGGTATGATCCCTCCGAAAGGGTCGCTACATACTTCCCCCGATATTACACCTATGCATTGGTGTTTACGAGTGACAAATGTATTTTAAGTTACGGGGTTTTAGAGGTTGTTAGCTATAAATATAACCAACAATAAAGTCGAGGTCAAATCTCATAATGAGTGATGTAATACAATAAATTTAATGAGGAAATTAAGAATGCAAACCGATTCATTGTAGCAATTAGAACAAGTGGGTGGTTGATTCCACCAAATTTACGAAAAGGATTTTGGTATCAATTATCACAATTAAACTAAAATTATAGATTCAAACAAGTAAGAGACAATCTAGGGGTGTGGGGATTGATATCGATGATAAATAGGGGTACATGTTCTTGATCAATAGTGCTAAACAATCATGGATTAGTTGGGTAATCTTCAATGACACTAATCTTCTTTCGATCTCAAAGCATCATATCATAGAACCCCCTTTCGGTCTCATCTATGTAAATCACAAATCAACCCAATACCTTACTAGAATCTCTCTTTTGAACAGATTGGCAACTAGAATTAAACCAAAATTTCTCTTTTGAGAAAACTATAGAAATCAAACCTAAATTGCATGCATCAAGCTAGTTACCCACTTCAATCAATCTCTTTTGAGCATCAATTACAAATCTAGACTAGGATGAAGTTTGCAACCTTAACCCATAAATAACCACATGGTAAATAACTCAAATCCATGAATAGATAATATTTAAAAAGAGCAAGACACAAGACCCACTAAATTAAATCAACACTCAACCCCATAATCACACCCCTAGAATTGAGATTTTACCCAAGCATCATAAAAGAGAAAGAAAGGTTACCAATTATGTTTTCAGCCATTGGAGAGCTGAAATTAAGCAATAATCTTCAACACCCACTTTGATTTGAACCCTCAAATGACAATTACAAGGTTGTTCAAAAATCCCAAAATTAAGAATATTTCTCAAAGGGCAAAAGACTATAAAAAACTAATAACATGAAATCTCCTACAAATTCTGATCAAAATCTGATACATTTTTGTCTATCTTTAAGGCTATTTATAGTTTCCCCAAAACTAGCCCAAAATTCCATTTTTCATCTCTTCGGTGATATTAGTGGGGCTCACTTTTATAATTTGGTGGATTGTCGTTCTTTTGTTTCAGTCTTCAGGTGTTTGAACCTCAGTTGGTGAACTCCATCGAGCCAACCTTTTGCATTTGGCGGATCGGCGATTACCACTTTCTTCTCCCTTTTACCTTTCATTTTACTCAAGAGTCTATCATCTTCGATGATGTCACTTTTAGCTCACCCAATCAACTTCTGCGAATAGCCGTTTCATCTCTAGTCCGCCGACCTGCCTTAAATATTTTCAGTTGTGAACAATGTCAACTTGTGTGAGGTTTGGCTAATTGACCGATCCGCCCTTTTGGTTAGGCGACTACCAGTTGAGAGTTCGTACTCCTTTTAATCTTTTGGCCTCTTTTTCATGTATTCTTCTTTGCCTTGTCCTTTAGCCTTCATAACTGCAAAAACATCAAAATATCATTAGAATAGGACATAAATAGGCACTAAGGAAACTAATTGTGGAACTACAAATGCCTCAAATGAGTGAAAATCTACAACTCTGCAACACCCCTAACTTAATCTTTTGCTTGTCTTCAAGTAAATAAAAAATACAATTAGTTCAACAAGGGTGTCTACATCAGTTCTCAAATGGGAGTTAAAATACAATTGTTATCACAAGACTAATAACAAGCATATACAATACTTAGTCATGCTTGGAAAGCTTCACATGATGACTAGCTGGTAAAAATCCAAGCTCAAGCTCACTAGTGCTCCCTTTTAATGCAAAACCATGTTTCAACAAAAGCATTCAAGTACCCTCACAACAAAAAGGATTCTATTATCTCACAAAGCACATCCACAAAGAAGTTGGGAATCAATACAACTCTCACTCTCAGAAAGAAAAAATACATTCAAGCTTTATCCCATAGGTTTGCCAATATTTTCGAATCATCACACAACCTAGTTTTACCAAAATCTCAAGGGTCTTATAGACTTGTAATGGGAATGAGGGTAAGGGTATAGTCAATTTTGGCTCAATGAATTCACCTTTTCTAAGCATTGTTTCACTCATCTTCACTTTTTCTCAAGTTCTTTTCATTCTTTTCACTTGGAGACTCAAACAACAATTTTTCACTAAATTTAGTGGACACCCCTTTTATTTCATCACACTTTCTTTTTCATTTCAATTATACAAAATTTTCTCATTTTTTATAAGGAGGGGTTTCCTCTTTTGGCAACAAACTTCAAAGTTGAGTCTCACTTTTCTTTCTTCACTTTCCACTTGGCTTTCTCTCCTCCCTTCTTTCCACACACCCAACTTAGGCTTTTGGCCTACGTTGGTTATTCAAACAAACCAATGCTTAGAAAATTATTTATAGGTGAGAAGTTAGGGACAATTTCACTCAACAGGTTTCAACAAGGTTGACAACAAATGGTTTAGGCTCAAATGGTGCCAAGATGGTTACACACCCTCACAAGGTAGTCAAACAACGTATGAATTATTGGGTTCCCTCTCAAAATTCGTAGCCAAGATCATTTCTTGCATTCACCAAGGCTAGACAATTAAACTAACAAGACTAATTATAGAACTCAACAAACATGCTTTCAAGTAGGACCTCACCATACATGATACTTCAAACACAATCATTTATTAAGACTCTACAAAATCAAGAAGCTTGCATGCCATGTTAATTTCAAGGCTCACATCAATACGCAACTAGTCAACACAAGAATAAAAAGATCATTCACAGGCAAAGACACACCGATTTCTTCTTGCAACATCAACACAAACACATTTCGCATCATGAGTACTATTCAAGACATCAATATTGTACACAATCGATCCTCGAACATCAAAAATGAAAACAAAAACATTCTCAATCATTTCAAAACTCCAAAATCATGGGGAATAGGAAGAGAGACAAAA